>JANHFL010003192.1:21140-35190 GCA_032468155.1 Oxyrhabdium leporinum | reverse complement strand
CCGCCCCCCCCCCCCAAAAAAGGAATGACCTTCACTCAAACAAAACATCACCCACGGTCGAACGAAGCAACTGCGGGGGCAAGCGATCGCAAGCAAGCGATCATCCTTCTCAAGCCAATTCATAGTGCTTTATTTCTCTACAGGGTCGAGTTACCTCTCCAAGCAGAAGAGCACCTCGCGGTCCCTTCCCAAGCCTTCCCAGCCTCTGCTCCCGACCGGTCTTAGAGCGGAGAGGCACGATCCGCATCTACTTCTCGCTTCGGCTCGACTTGCGGTAGCCGCCGAAGACCCTATTTATTCCTAGCACGTTCCCTGCTCCTCCTCCTCCTCAAGCAGCAAATTGGAACCTGGGGAGGGGAATGAGCCGCCAGGAGGAGGTGCTTAAGACGGCTGCTTTGCATTTTTCTCAAAGCCTTTCGGGGACGCGTTTAAGGGCGGCTGAAACGGATTTTGCAGGTTACAGTCACGGGGTCTTTTTTTTTTTTTGCAACGCCTAAATAACTGCATGGGGGGGGGAACCAAACACCCCAACACCCCCGCCCCGCCGGGCGCTAAGCAGTACCACCCTAACCTGGAAGGTAGACGTGTTTTGCTCTTCATATAAGCGCGAGGTCTCCTCTTTTCTTCGGATGTGAGGGCGATCTGGCTGCGACATCTGTCACCCCATTGATCGCCAGGGTTGATTCGGCTGATCTGGCTGGCTAGGCGGGTGTCCCCTTCCTCCCTCACCGCTCCATGTGCGTCCCTCCCGAAGCTGCGCGCTCGGTGGAAGAGGACGACCATCCCAGATAGAAGGAGTGTACCGATCTTCGGTCAAGGGTATACGATAGCTGCGCTCCCCTGCTAGAACCTCCAAACAAGCTCAAGGTCCATTTGTAGGAGAACGTAGGGTAGTCAAGCTTCCAAGACTCCAGACACATCCAAGTGAGGCGCTGCACGTGGCAGTTTGCCATTCTTTTTTGTTTTTCGGCTTTCACAGCTAACCATTATAGTATAACACCATATGCATTGTAATATATAAATGTATTACAGCAGTTAGTCCTGACTAAACTAGAAACAGAATTGCTTTGAGTGTCTTTTTTTCCCCCACGTCCAAGCAGAATGTATAAGACTTTTTTTTCTTTTTCTTTTTGTAAAGCTTAGGTTTTCTTTGGCTCTATAATGTATGCTCTTCTCTAGATTCTAAGGCCGCATTCGTTAAGTTTCTTCCTCCTTTCCGACTTTCACCGAGACAGATCAGGGTGAGAAGCTGATGAGTAACCTTTGGCCGTGGCCGTGGCTGGGGAAGAGTAGCTTTCATCTAAAAAGGGCTGCATCGATGTGCAGTGGTACAAGTGCTTTTTGCTTTCATTGCCCACTAAATCCAGCATCCAGACACAAGACTCAACTATCACTGCTGTTGTGGACAAGATAAAAAGCAGAAATGATCGTGAATTAGCTGTTTGCAAGGCAGGAATGTACAGTTGGTAATGTCTATGTCAAACGCGGGGGAAATCGGGAAATCCAGGCAGTTCAAATGAATATAAAGGCTTATTGCAGAGCTCTCTACAAGAATCTGAACTACTAACAAGTCAAACTGGCACTAGATAAGAGTCAATGGAATTCAAGGTGGGCTGGACTTAGAACTCTTGTGAACACAAAGGACTCGAGACTGATGACACATTTGACCCCTCCCTCGGGCTCAGCCTGGTCATCTACATCTAGATACGACACCTCTTTTTCTCTCTTGCTCTCTACTTACTTTTATTCTTTTACCCCATCACTATTCCCTCCTTTCCCTTTTCTTCCCTTCCCAATATAGCTATCCTTTCTTCTTCCATCCAGTTTCCTTTCTCTTCTTTGCTTTCTATCAGAAGATAGGTAGCTGTGTGTGCGTGTATTTGTGTGTGTGTGTGTATACATGTTTTATTCAAAATTGCCTCTGTTCCCAACCAGATGAGTCTAAGGATTCCAAAGCCGGCCAACCACCGATTCTTTAGATTTTTATACATCTCCCACTCAGAGTCACATTTGACTTGTGTTTATGACGACACTAGTATTTCCATTGGGTAAACAATACCTGAGAAATGTTGGAGTGAAACGGCATAGAAACTTAAGCAACAATAAAATAGAACTATTAATTCAATTAATAATTTAGCCAAAATGTACAGGCACTAAACAGTTACTGGTTGACAGTAATTCATGTCCTGACTGCAACCCACATGGATCACTGTCATGCTTGTCATATGGGGCTGCTTCAGGAGATGACTAAGGAGCCCCAACTGAGGCAGGGTGCAGCAGCTAGACTAGCTAGGCTACTAGTGGAATAGCACCAGTTGTGAAGTCACAGCACCAACTGCCAGCATGCTTTCAGGCCAATGCAAAGTGCTGAATATTCATTGAAAGCCTAAGGGAAGATGCCAGGCTTGATGGAGAGGCTAGTGACCCTTCGTGTTGTAATTGAGTTGAGTCATTAGGAGCATTAGGAGCTTTTCAGTGTGAATATGTTTTCAGAGCACAATGTGTGCTGAAACTTTGTCATTAATTTTAGCTGAAATAACTACAAAATAATTAGTGAGGACTCACTGGAACTGAAGCTGTGCTTGCCATACTGAACCCAAAGGGGGAAAAAACGACCAACATATATACTTGTTGTAACCTTCCATGATGTTGTAAAAGTCCATGATAAACCAACGCGAACGGGCTGAACACGTATACGGAAAGGAGTAAGCAGTAAAGTTGCGCGCGCAAATGTACGCCGTGTAGTTTCTTATTGGTTAAAGATTGTGGCGTGATATGTAACCACACCCATACTTTTCAATAAAAGAGGATCCCGGACCTCGGTTCGGGGCTGCTCACCCGAGAAAGAGAACTTGCGCAGACTCTTTCTTTCTCCCTCATTAGGCCGATAATGTGAGCATGCCCGCCACGTGTGGATAAAAAACCACATATACTATAAGAATTAATCAAGCTTTTAAATTCTTCATACATTGTGAAAACTAGCTAAACTAATTTAATTAAGAAAATATGGAGAAAGAATAAGGTAGTAGAAATTTAAATACTCTAAATTAATGTTATATATGCCAGAAGATACTTTGCATGAAAGTGCTAATGTTGGAAGACGTAATAATTTATGCTTGATCCTGCCAGATGGACCTCTTTAACAGAGGAGACCCATAACATACTCTGCCTCCCTGCTTTGGTGGTTGGGTAGATATAACTGGGAGAAGAAGACAGCTCTTCAAATAAGTTAGCCTCAAGCTATGTAGGTCTTTAAAGGTGACAGCTAGCAGCTTGAATTGAACCCAGAAGCAAATTGGCAGCTAATGCAGCTCCCGCAGGAAAGATCACATATGACCAAATCTAGACTTGCACAGAACCATGTGGGCTGCCACATTTTGAGCCAATTATAGCTTCTGGATACCTGTCAAGAGAAGTCCCATTTAGAGCATATTGCAGTCAAAATAGAAGTGACTATATAAGCAGGGATTGCTGATCCAAGAAAGGGAATAACTAATGCACAATCTGCAATTGTGCAAAGGCCCTCCTGGCCACAATTGCCTCCTGCTCCTTGAGCAAGAGTCATGAGTCCAGGAGAACCCCCCAGATTATATACCAGGTCTGTCTGAGGTAGTGTGATCTTATCCAAGACCAGAGAGTGCAATTCTCCATGGACCAAAAAAGTCCAAACCCAGACCCATTCTGTCTTGCCAGGGGTGTTTCAGCCCTGTTGCTCCCCATTCAGCCCTTAACAGCTTCCAGGCATTGTGAGAGGGAGGAATAAAAATAGAAATATAAAAATCAGATTTTTCCATGCCCAGGTAAATATTCTGTGTTATTATCTGAAGTACCTGAGCGTATCAGGAATTTCAAGTCTCACAATGGACCTAACAAAGAAAACACTGGAGTTTTACTTGAAGTAGCAGGGTTTTTTTCCCCTCTTTTCCTTTTAAACAAAAGGGAAGACTTTTGGAGTGGAAGTTTCAAGGTTCATTTTCCTATATGCCTCACCTTTTTGAGAAATGCAGCCCTTTCTTCTATCAGCTGTATAATTGCATTGCGATTGAGGGAATGTTAATTTTACATAAGGACTTGGTCTTGTATTTTATAGAAGTAAAACTATGGAAGTAGAAGGTTTTGGAGATTATCTATATGCACACAGATGCAGACATAGATGTATGCAAATGCATGCATTCAAAAAGGGTTTTTTATGCTTAAAAAAGCCATGTGCAGCCTCTTTGATTTAAACATATTCTACACTGTACATTATATTTTGTACACTACACTACATGCAGTATTACTGAAAAAAATCTCATTTAGAGGAATAGTTATAGTTTCTCTATATATGCCTTCTCCAGACTCATCATTTCTCCTTAGCAGCTTGTTACACTTTAAGTATACTTCTCTACCAGGGTTCTGGTCCTTTGCTGAACATTAGAAATTGTCAGTTTCCTCCCCTGTTCAGCTAGAACATTTGGTTTACTAATAAAATGGCAATTATTGCATGCTCCGAGTACCTAAGAGGTACCTAATACTCTACAGTGGTACTTAAGTATGTTTGCCACCTCTACATTCCTAACATTTACTTCCTACACGTATCTCTTTTTTGCTTGTCATTCTGTCGTGCAACATACCATGAACATCACTCTGTACCAGGATCAAGGGGCCTTTTGAGGCGATGGGAGACAGCTGGTGGTCAGAAGTCCCTCTAAGGACAATTTGTGGTGACAATTTTTAGGAGGTAGTTTGATGTACTGAATAGTAGAAATTGTGAATGGGAGCCTTCCACACAAGATCTTGTTTCAGAATCTTCTTCAGTTATTTTTGCCTTTGTCTTCTGTGTCCAGAATTTTGAAGCTTTAATTTCATTATTATCTCTTCCCCCTAGCATACTGATATTATTTCATTTCGTACCAAATCATTTATTGAATTGTTTGCTGTTCTTGGGGTCCAGGTATCTTCAGCAATTTTCCCAGCATTACAGGACAATAGCCCAGCTTTTTCTATTCAGCTTTTTGGATGATCAAGCTTCCATAGGCATGATATGGCTTGGAAAACCAGGGTCTTGACTCTATGTATCATTGTTGTCAGTGTGATGTTTCTGAACTTTAATACTTTGTAAAGACCATAATTCTCTTTTTTTTTTAAAGTAGCAGATGTCTCTATTACATGGTTACACACACCACATCTATGGATTTTTGAATTTAAGAAAATGAAAGTCTATTACTACTTGAGCATCTCCACCCATTTGCATTGGGTTCGCATTTTGCCATAATTTTATCGGCGTTTTTTAAAAAAAATAATTTTTGCCTACAACAAAAACTTTAAGTCCACCTGCTTCACAGATTTTAATTTTAATTCCAATACCCATCCCTTCCAATATCTATTTCATCCAATCCAGCATTTCTCACGATCATGAAAACTAACAACTGGCTCTTAGCTAGTTAATTTTGAGAGCTATGTCACTCGTTAAAATTCACTTGTTTCGATGATAAATATTTACATCATTTATTTCCTAAGAGCAAATAAATCACCTTGGAAAAATGTGATTATATATTTTCAATTATACAGCAAGCAGAAGACTTCGAAGAGTATTTCTTTTCAAAGAGTATTTAGGAAATAATAACCATATTTGTTAATGCAGCAACTATGAAACAGTAATCAAACAATGTTTAAATAATTTTATTTTGGAAAGGACTTTCTGAGATAGAAAAAGAAACAAGCACAACCACACAAAGGAGGAAAAAATGGACAATTTTAATTTCTCAGATACATCTGCTTATACAAATTATTTTTTAATACTTTCTATACCTACTGTTCTCAACCACAGGACACAATACTTATTTTAAAAAACCCTTAAAGCTTTCTATGGCTGCAATGATCTGCAGCCATAGATTTGTGGTGGCAGTATAGTAACCTTATTCAACACTGATAAATTTGTACTGACAGAAGTATTAACAGAATTATTTTTATATCCTCAACAAATGTTATGAATAAGTATTGCTCAGTAGGATGACAGAAACTTTGTTTACTTATAAGTAACTTCCCAGGAATGTATTACAATGAGTAAGGATGGTTTAAATAAATGAAAAATAGATAGGTTTGCTTTACTTTAAAATAGGATAGGGGGAGTATTTATCTTTCAAGTTCTGATCTGCTGCGTGAGTATAAGAACGAGTTTGCAGTTTTTATTTGGTACAAATCTAATTTTACCATTAATTAGGCATGCATGCTTCTTAAATCATCTCACGTTTTTGATAGAATTTCTAAAAATGCTCTCAGATTTGTTTTTCCTTTCCAGGTTACTTCCTTCCAGACAGAAAGAACTATGGAGGACTATAGTGGAATAGATTGCTTTTGTGCATACTCCACCAAATGATTTTATTACTTCGTTGTTTCTCAAAAGAACTAACGGCCAAATGTAGCTGGTATACAATTTCAGTTTAGACAATGAAATATTTTTAGTCACTGAAGATTTTTTTTACCACCTAGAACAAGCATAAAATCCAATACCAGTGAAGATGGTTAGAGGAGTTTGCATATTTTTGTCTTCAGCATAAATGCTGATCAATTAATATAGCACATCTGTTTCTGGGGGAAAAAAAATCCTGTTCTCTTAGGATAATATTGGACCAGCCTTGTCGAAAATGTTATTTTCCAAGGCACTTCTGCTGTCTTTGACATTGATTGTTGTCTTTAGCAATCAACTGCGATTGAACAATTATGATTTATATTGACAGTTCTGCTACATTGTCGCTTCTCACAAGTTGAGCAGCACCAGGGAGGAAAACTCTGCTGCAATCAATGAGGAAGAAAATATGCAACACTGCGTCTGAACAAAGGAGTGCTTTTTTCCAGCTTTAATCTGGAGTTTTCAGATCCAGCACAAAAGACAGATACTTGATTAGCTATTGAACTAATCGTCTTAATAGGGAGAACTTAACATGTACAAATTGTAGCTTTTCTATCTACAGTATCTGTTTTATGAAAAAGAGAAGAAGCAAATAGCATGCAACAGACTGAGGGGGTCTAGAAAAAAAGCACTACAGAAGAGATATGGATGCTACATCCAAGACTTAACTGGAATGCTTATTTGGGATTATTATTTCTCCCTGAGAAGATGTAGCTTCCAGCCTTCTCTGTGAATTGACATGCATAAAGTTTAATTCTTCCTTTTTTTTCAGCATAAGAAGAGATGGGGCCACTGAACTTCAACACCTGGCCTTTTTTTCTTTAAAATAATGCACTATAACTTTTATTACCTTTTTCTATCCCAGAGCTCCAAGGTTACCACTTCTGGTGTACCAAAAAACCCCCCAAAAAACAAACCCTACGTTGATTTCTAGAAAGGATGAATTTTTTTTAAATACTCTAAAAATAAACAATGTCAACTTATTCCTGAAAGTAAGCCTTTAACTATATGAAAGAAAATTTTTCTACTCACTTTATACTGAAGGAACAAAATTGCATTTGGGCAAAAGAAAAGCTAAGGAAGTAAAAAAAATGTAGGCTATGAATATATAAAAATCTTCAACTCTGATGCTGCCGCTGGTACTTATTTTAATACTTTATACTTCATTATATTACTCTACAAACCCAGCTTTGTCATATTTAATATTGCTTTAAATAGTTTCCATGACTTACTACCCTACAAAACATATTGCTCGCAACTGAAGCAGGATCCCCTATAATAAATTTAGTTTTCACTGTGAAATGAGGCTAAAGTTAAGTATGAAATGGCATAGGGTCCAAATGTGACCATCCTAGTACACGACTAAGCTAATATTTCACTGCCATTAACAATGAGTAGAGCCATGTTGTAACGCTTATGGTGAATTATACCAACCAGTAACTTTAGAATTCCATAGAGGTATGATACTCTGACCACATACTGTTCAAAATATAATTAAAGAAAATGCCTTTTTCCCTGCCAAATGTACATTTTTACCACCTATATCCTAAAATTATATAACTGGGGGTCAAGATTGTGCTCTTCTGATTTTATACACTGGCTCTAATAATTCCCAGTTATGTGAAAACAAAATGCCCATCTCATATTTTACGACAGAAAAATGAAGCTTAGTACCATCACTGTGGCTATTCAGTTATGGAATTAGAGAAGAACGTAGCTACTCAGTGGGTTATTTGCTCAGCATACCATATTCAGAAACTTAACTTATAGAATATCTGGTAAATGTCATTACTGTATGAACCATATCTTAATTATATTAAATACTGCCTTATTGCTTCATTTATTCGTTTATATAAAATGTGGTCAAAAAAGAAAAGAAATTTTTCTTTCTAAAAATTTGAATTTCAAAAGTTATCATTTAAAAAAGCCCCAGGAACAAAAAAAAATTCCCACAATTCTATGCTGATATACAAATGTGCATTGGTCCTATGAAAATAAATGCCTCAATCATAAAATAAGAACAATACAAAAGTTACACAACTTTGCATTCAAATACATACAACTAAAAAGTAAACTCTCTTAAAAGGTCCTGAAATGTCTCGGTCGTAGAAAATACGGACAGGAGAAATGTTACAGGAGACCAGATGTTTAGCCAGTATCATGGAACGCATGCTCCAATCCCATAATTCAGCGGTGAGCAGCATATTTTGAAGACCAGTCAATCCTTCCATGAACTGGTTGAACAGGAGGTGGGGCTGGCAGCAACCCTGCTGTGCTTTTCATAGAGATGTTAAATGATGGCCTCACAATATGCGGTCTGACAGTCTTCAAGGAACTGTATTCTACAAATAAAGAAGAAGAACATGAAAAAGAGAGAGGAAGTGAAGGTGACCATTAGATGTGGAACTCGGATTAAAGCATCCAATTTCAAATTAAAGCACTGGATTCAGGATTCTGAGAATGAAAGAAGACACGGTTGGGTCTTTGTTCATCCAAAATCTACTCAGATTTTGACACTGTTCTTCCCAAATAAAATATAGTCTGGAGGGGTGATATTCAATATCAGAATAGGAAATGGTAGGAAAGAGGTCCTCTCCTAAGAACAACTTAATTGAAAGGGAAGCAAAATGCTGGGTGCCTTTTTAATTTTAAAAACTACAAGAATTTGGTAGTGGTTCTATCTTATCTGCACGCATGTTGCATCCTGTGTGATTGGTGGTATTGATAGCCCTGTAGGCATCCCATCACACAGGTGTGTTGGATAATTTGCCAGTATACTAGCATAGTCTGTTATATTACCCAGAAAAGCATGCAGAAGCTTCTTGGTGGTTTTCACATTTCCTGTAAACAAGTCTGTAACTTTTTGAGCTATCACGCAGCTACTGAAGGTACAAGTCATGGACAACGCGTGTTACTATGTAATCAGCCTATCACAGATTTATATGCATGTATTTCCTTGTATGCAAAGTTAATAAAAGGAACAAGCCCAAAGAGATCGGGGCTTGAAATCCCGACTAGAAAACTGTATCTGGTCTCTTCATTTCAAGTCATCATCACAAGGTGCTGGTCACAGAGGTGTTAGCTCTGTGAGGTAGTCCAGACAAGAAGCACAACCAGTGGTATCAGCACTATCTTGATTGTAATGTTACGTTAAACAGAACCTTGCAATCTCCTCTCGTTTTAGTCTATGGAAAGGGTCCCTCCTGAAATGCTCCCCATGTTTTCCCCCCCCCCACTTGCAAAGTGAGATGCTGGTTATCAGATTGAGCTATGGGTCTTCCTCCTGCCGCCTAAGGTCATTCCCACATACCATCACAACATGGCGGGAACCAGCATGCCTGATTCTTATCAGGTAAATAAATAATCACTGTCAATCACTTGCAAAATAATATCTATCCATAGGGCCATCCATCCAGGACTAGAGCAGGCATAACCCTCCCAATGAATAAACCTCGCTTCCCTAAAAGGAAGCAGTTGGGCAATGAAACATCTACCACCCAAAAGTCAAACTCAGAGAAATTCAACAATGCAATAGCTGTGTTAGGTTTCCACATAGCTTAATCCATATATTTTTCTTCAAACTAAACTAAAATCTCTCCACTGAATCTTTCAATTTATTCTGTGCAGCTCCCAGTGGTGAGTTTTAAAAAACAAAACACATTCCCTATACCTCTGCTTCAAAAACACCCTGCCACCCCACCAAAATGATAATCTCTGGTTAACATACAATAACTTATCAATAAAGGAGAATATTTGTAGCCCAGGGTTGAAATGAGAGATCTTTGGTGCTCTCTGAGCTTGGTTGTATTCTTGCAGATATTTCATTATCGAAACTAGGTAACATCATTAGTGCTAAGATCATCAGCTAGTGCTGATGATATTATCTAGTTTGGGTAATGAAATGTCTGCAAATAAACAACCAAGCTGAGAGAACACCAAGAATCTTTCATACAATAACTTATTCTAGTACCCACAGTCATAAGGAGAGCTATAAAGGTATAGAAGCCTCTTTGGTTAGCTTATTTGGGCATTGCCTAAGTAGTCTTCGCTACTGTAAGAACTAGAAATGTTCTAAAAAGGAGAAAGAAAAACCAAGATGAATTCCCAAGTTCCAAGTATAGAAAAAACACTGGTCATATTCAAGAGCACGCTTCTCTACTGAAGAAGATAAAATTTTGTGATTAGAGTAATGTTTTCTTGATTCTTGGTTTTGTTGTTTTGCTATTTACTTGTTTGTTAAATGTTAATCCCAGCTTATCTAAGTTTTAATACATAACATTCAAAAGAGACTATAAAAATCCCTAAAAAGGAAACAATAAGACCAGAACATATATTCTCCAGCAGTCAACACCCAGATAAGCAGGGATTAACACCTGACAAACAGTCAAGCAAAAAGCAGTACCCTAATCAAGGAACTATCGAGGAGAAAACCAACCCCACCAACATTGGCAGGGCAAGCCCCTTATTCGCACTAATGTTGTTGCCTAGTTGGCTAATGAAACACCTGTAAGCAAACAACCAAGCTCAGAGATCACTTAGAACTCCACCATTCAACTCTGAGGTACAGATAATATCCTCTTCTACTGGAAGAGAACATTATTATGTACAATAGTGCAAGGCACAATAGAGCATACCATATAAGCATCTATATCTCTTGTTGTTTTTGACTGTTTAACACAGAAAATCAAAAGTTTCCAAAAGAAAAGATCCTTTCCAAGCAAGTTACTTATTAACATGAGGTTTGCCTGGCTGGTTGCCCAATTAACATCCAGTCGAAGCCCAAGAAGCTGTGAACTGTGAGGATTTCCCAAACGAAATGCCAGAGTTTCTAGAGCAGCAGCTTTACAGTTATACTACATGACGTCATTTTGAGGGGAAATCACAGCTTACGAGAAGATAACTCTGCAGGAGACGGATCAAGAATTGGTGCCAACTGCACTCTCTGGCCAGCAGAGCCAACTTCTTTTTTCAGAAAGGAAGGGACATAAGCACCCAGTAGGCCACTTGATCCTGTGCAATCTAAAATAAATTACGAAAAAGGGGGATGCATCAATGCAGAAGGTCAAGATAAACATTCCTTAGACACCAGACACCACTTGCAATTGTTTCTTTGAACGGAACATCAGTTAATGTCCACTCTAAATATGTTAAACACTGGCATTTAATTAGCATAGCTTCAAATGCAAACATTATTTCAATTAGCATAATAAGGCCCAGTTTTATGTATATATTGAACTATACTTTAAGGGTCTTGTTTTAATACCCTATGGAAATAAACCCTATGCCATCAATCTCTAAAGCAGAGGTGTCGAACTGGCCAGATGCATCACGATCAGGCCACGCCCATCCCAGCTTCGCAAAGCGGGGAAACGTTACAAATTGTCACGTGACGGCAACGTGACGCGGCGAGTTTGACATCCATGTTTTAAAGGGACACTATCCCCACTACTTTCATGAAAAAGGATGCTTATTGGAAGCTGTTCTCCTTGTAATAAATCCCAGTCTATGTGAAAGGATACCATAGAGGTAGCTTCATTTCTCTGACAAGGTCACATAAAGCAGCAACCTGAATGAAATGTAATACATTAGCAATGGGTCAAGATTGTACTATAGCCAGCAGACTTTCTGAACTGACAGTGAAAGGCATACTGTCAATTTAAAAGAGGAGTGGTTTTTGTCATAATAATCTTAAAAGCCCAATTCATAGGAAATCAAAGACTGTAATTCTATCCAGAATTATTAGGAAGAAAGTATCCACTGAACTCAGTCAAACTAAGAAGCCTTTAAGATCTTGGTTCAGGGATCTTTTAAAAGTACTCCATTCAGAAAATTGGTAATGGTGGAGATCAGAATGACTTTAGTAAATCCTTCAGAAGGTTTCAGTAACACTTCTTACTGGTATTCAGCCTGGTGATCCCGCCTGCTGTTGCCGACGTCTTTCTAGGCAAACTAGAACTTGGCCATGGATTTGGTAGGACAGAATCTTTGCTTGAGCTAGATACCAAATTATTTCTTGGGCTTATTCCTAAGGTCAAAATGAGACAGCTGTTAAAATGCTGCATATATAATACGGTATATATTGATATATCTTTTTCTCTTCTATTTCTGTGCTATTGTAATTCCCAACTAACTTATTTGCAAATGTTACTGCTGATTGGCACCGATTATTCTTTTTAGAGTAGAAATATTCTTAGAAGATTCTTTCTTCTTAGAAGGAATCCAGACATTTGGACAGTTAATCAGTATGTGCCTTTAGAGAAAAGAAACAAGAGGTGATGGAATAGCGAAGAAATGGCGAAGTGGGCTGCTCAGAGACAACATTGTATCACTTTACCTAGTTAATTTAAACAGCTGGATGGTGCGAATATACTGTGAAAGCTGACTACTAATTAGTACAAAAAATCTCTCTGTTGCCATTCTTAGTTTTCAACCAGATGATGACTTCCCGATATCCTCCTGAGCTTCACCACAAAATCACAAGACTGCTTTCTCTCTAGTTTTGATAGATACACCATTTAGCTAGGATATCACCATTGCTTTGACTGAAAAGCTGTTTGATTGTAGTTGCCGACACGATAGAGCAGGGTGAGCAACCTTCCACCAGCTCACCACTGCAGCCTTTATTTATTTTATTTTATCTTTTTGAAGGAGGCAGTTAAGAGCCACAATGGAGAAAAAGTTCATTGTCTGATTAGAAGGGGGAAAATAATTTTGCTTGGTCTTGGGTGCCTTAAGGCAACAAAAGTTGACCTCCCTTTAAAATGCTTTCTACCAAAAACTGATGGGAAATTCAGTTCATTTGCTGTTTGCCAGTAAAATTTGGTGGTATATTTTCTGGGAGCGACAGAAAGGCTAATGTTGCCTGCCTCATTTACATGATATATTTTGACAATTTACAAAGGAGGGGGGGAAATAATTTGTGATGTATTTCAAGTTTTAGACCAGACCAATTTATGTTGACACTCAACATACAGTTTGAGCAACTTGCTCCTTTGAAATCTGGCATAATTCACAGGATTTCTGTAAAAGTAAACCAGCTACTATCAAAAAAATAGAATGAGCTCCTTGGATGAAGGATGTCATAAGGCATAAGTAATGTTATGGATCATAAACTGAATAGAATTTAATCTGTGAAAATATTTTCTGCAAGGCTCACAATAAAGATACCGCTTGCACATGGTAGATCAAATTTATAACCTTTTGAGAAGTCAGTCGTATAGAACATCTGCTGCTATTAGGACACACAAGTAAAGGAAACAAAAGTAAATATTTATACAACAAGCAGTTTGAAACTGAATTCATATGGTACTCCTCCCCCTCCCAATCTAAACGCCATTTCCCATGAAATATTACAGTAAAGATTATGGTTTGGGTTGGTTTGTTTTACTAACCAGGTAAATACCTAGAATGTTTCAAGTAATGTTGTTTGGCTGCAGAAACTTGGCATGTTGGCATGTCCTGTTGAAGATAGGAAGGTGCGCTGTTTCCTGTCCCTATGCAGGCTGAAGGTTTCAGATCCAAAATACTTTCAAATCTGTAACCAAAAACAAATAATTCACTTCAGACGCTCACAATACACCCCCAGGGAGGGCCTGCTGGGGGTACCATCGGCGGCGAAATGCCGACTGGTGACTCCCAGAAGTAGAGCCTTCTCTGTGG
>JANHFL010003192.1:2903-21040 GCA_032468155.1 Oxyrhabdium leporinum | reverse complement strand
TAACTGTTGTAAACCGCCCCGAGTCTTCGGAATGGGGCGGTATATAAATTAAAAATTAAACTAAACTAAACTAAACTCTATATCAATTCCCATGCTTTTTTTTCTTGACCAAAAGACTGAATCCTATCAGGGCTGCTGTTATGGGGAAAACAGAAGAAGGAAGGAGTATTGATATGTTTGCCACCTTGAGTTGCATATAAAATAAAAGGTGGGATAAAAATCTGAAACAAAATCATAAAATTTCAGTGCGAATTCCAACACGTTTTTCTGATGCTCAAATACCAAAAGTAACTCCACACTAAAATGATTAATTCAGTTCACATAGAAAAAGATACACAATGCTCAGATAACGTTTGCCCTGCTCCACCACATACTCGTTATGCAAGGTTAATTAGACAGGAGTCTCCAGTAAAGAAAATAGGACTCAAGTCTTTAATAAATATACATGTAACTAAGTTGTCCTTCTCTGAGGGTAAGCTCCATTAAATAATTTGGATACACTTCTAAGTAAATATGTGAATGAATAGCTAGATAGTTATTGAACAGGCTGTATAGCTATTGATGAGGCAATTTTACCTTACTATCAAGAGATCTTTGTATGTTAACTGAGCAAAACCACCACATGACACACAAATGCATATTTACACAGGATACTGAAAATGTGATTTTGTGCCATTCGTCGCTCTGTTGGAGTACAAACTAGCTGCACAAATGGTGCCAATACAATTTGTGCATTCATATTTCCTCAGAAAAGGATGTTACTAAGTTCAACTTTAATTGATCTTACGTTAAGCAGGAGTGGAATATAGCCTATCAATCAGGGAGGAGCTATACACGGCCTTCCAAGGATGACCGAACTTCCTATCAGCTCTAGCCAACATGGTTAATAGCTCTCCATTATCGGTGAAGCCATATTTTGCCCATCGTTTTCAAAATATCTCATTAGGATAGGAATGGCTGGCTGGGGAATTCTGGGAGTTGAAGTCCAAACACCTTAACATTAAACATTGTCATACGCATGGGAAATCAAAAGCTTACCTACAAAGAGCATCTTCGGTCTGCACTTTGTTTTTAAAATCAGTTCCGCTGAGGGAAGACTTCCTATCACTCCCTTCCAAAGTATCCCACTCCTCAGAACTTTTTAGTGTTCCAATAATGTGGCCCCATTTGTGTCGGTTCTTTGGTTTGAGATCACCGTTGGCTTCTTCTGTGGCAATGGAGGTTCTCTGTCAAAATAAAAATATGCCAGAGTTTAAACTGCTTTGTAAATGAAAGGAAGTTGGGGATCACTCTCTGTGAGCATGTGATTGGCTTTCGGTGTGATTTCTCATTCTCCTACAACTGCTGGAATCTGTTCCCATGGTCAGTTCCCTCTCTTGGTCTACTACCTCCTCAAAAATGAAGATGTTGCAATTATAAGAAAGCAATGATTCAGACAAAATGCAATGTGCGCCCAGAACAAATGTGCATAATTTATTCCAATCACAGACAGCTTCTCCAACAGAAAAAAGCTTAGTGGATAGACAGATCTGTTGCAAGATAAAGTATCTCACAAATGTGTATTGCAAAGAGTAGAACATCATTGGAAATGGCAACAATTGTTAATATTGGAGCAGATATGAAGCAAGAAGAAAACAAACTGTATAAAAGAAGGTTAAAAATAGTAAACAAAGTTGAGTACAAAAGCAACCACCACAAAAACTGAATAAAACTATCTCACAGACCCTTTTATATTTCTCTTTTGTATGTTCTTATTTCTAGTGATATTTTTGTAGAGGTTTTACAAATAACGATGAAAACGCCATGACTAGAGAAAAATCCTGCTGGAAATAAAAAGGAAGACAAAAACAAACAAACAAACACAAAAAGGTTTGTGGAGTAGACGATAAAGTGGGATAGGAGGATGAGATGTAAGCCACAAAGATTCTGATTTGGTTTGAGGAGGCAAAGTACAAACTTGTCAGTGTTTCTAACATATTAATAGTTCTCTAGTTCCTACGTGATGGAGAAGTAGAATTGTATTCAATCCTTCCTAGGTAGCATATACAAATAACAAGTGTATGAATACAAAATGAATGCTCTGCATAGTGCAATCTGTACCACAGATAAAATCTTTGGAAGGGATCATAAAGTTTGGACATGCTCACAGTGAACCTAGATGCAGGGATGGTTTTTTAAATGTTTCCCCCATGTACTGGCACTAAGTAAATCTGAAAGGATCAAAGCATGTGAGCTGAGAAGGAAAATATAGGTAGTCCTCGACTTACAACTTTAACTGAGTACCCCAAATTTTGGTGGTAAATTGTGATGGTTGTAAAGCCAAGCCTAATTTTATGACTTTCATCGCAGTGGTCATTAAGCAAACCTATTGTTCACTATGAGACAGTTTTTGATATAAACTGAGGTAAATGTTGGCTTCCAGAAAAAAAAATCATAAATCATGGTCATCTGACTGTGGGGTGCTGCAAACAGCTATGAATGGGGTGATTTGACCACCGGGATGGGGGGGTGCAGATATCATAACTTTAAATCCAGGTCATTAGTCCCTTTTGGGCGGGGTCTGTTGTAATTTTGAACAGTTTCTAATCTATACATTTTTGGTGATTTACAGATCAGAAAACAAGCCAAGGCAATATAGTTTTAATTGTTGGAATATAGCCTCAAATACAGATAGTCCTCAACTTACAACAGTTCACTTAGTGACCGTTCAAAGTTACAATGGCACCTGAAAAAATGACTGATGGCCATTTTTCACACTTATGACCATTGCAGCATCCCCATGGTCACGTGATTTACATTCGGATGTTTGACAACTGACTCACATTTATGACGGTTGAAGTGTCCCGGGGTCATGTGACTGATCACCTTTTGCAGCCTTCTGACAAGCGAAGTCAATGGGGAAACCAGCTTCATTTAACAACCGTGTTGCTAATTTCACAACTGCAGTGATTCACTCTAACAAATGTGGCAAGAAAAGTCGTAAAATGGGGCAAAACTCACTAACAAATTGCTCACTTAGCAACATAATTTTAGGGCTCAATTGTGGTCCTAAGTTAAGGACTACCTATAGCCGCTTCACAACTGTTTTCGTCAAAATGAAGCATTCTCTGCCCATTTAAGGATTACACACGTCATCTCAGCAACTGAACTAAGCAGGAACTTTACTGTTTGTAATGGTGTAGCTCAGTAATCAATACCCACCAACATGGCGAAGTTCACTCCGCTTGGTCTGTAGTAATTCAACTCTAATGCCCTACAGCTCATCTTCTGGTAGACGGCACCCAAGACTGCTCTAGAATAGCCTCTGAGCAACTGCCTACTGCCTTCTGTCGGAGGGCTAAGTGTGGAGAGAGCAGGTCCCCCAAGGACAAAGGCAAACTTCTGGTGTGAATGGAAATCTCCAAGTAACCAGGCTCTTCTTCCCCCTGAAGGCAGCTGGTCTGAGGGAGAGTAACAGAGCGAGAGAACAATGACACCTGTTTTAAAAATGCAAAGTGTTCCAAGCTTCTTACCTGTAGAGAAAGCTTGGCGTGAATTTCCGGGAAGACCACCTGGCTTGGCTTGGCTTCCTTTACGTGGTCCCTCGCTGAGGAGTCTGCTTTGTGTGGGCAGGTCAGGGATTGGGAAGAATGGCTCTGTGGACACGGTCTCAATGAGAGGCCACTTTGCGCTTTAGGTGGGGGAGCTGCTGGTGGAGCGGGCTTAAGGTGGCTTTGGCCTTTGTCAGGAAGGTCTCGCTGTTGCTTTCCCAGCTCCCGAATATACTGAGAAGGGCCCAGGGCTTGGCCAACTTGGAAGTAAGGATATCGAAGTGCCTAAAATCCAAGGGAAAAATTCATTATTCAGTGAAGAAGGCCAAGCAATCAAACAAGGGTAGGAATACGGGGATATTTTCAGCCTCAATAACCAGAGCGGTGTTTCCTGTAATTCTGAACATGGGAAGGAAAAGCTCAGGATATCCTAGTACATGCAGGATTCAATTTCCAGAAGCTTCTCATTTTTACGTGATTAAAAAGAAAGCATCTTAAGTTTCTTTTGAACTTTTGACACACTTTTGAACCGAGCTGACAAAAGACTGTGATGCTTGGGAACAGGCACGAGTGAACTGTGGGACCTGCTTTAACTCAAATGGACATTTTCCTGTGATCCTGCAGCCACTTTGTAAGCCCAGGGAAAGGCTCTTTTCCAACAGCTACAGTTTGCGCAACTATTCTGAAAAGGAAAAAAAAAAGTTTCCAGTTTCGGATCTAAAGGGCAACATATCTCTCGAGAATGCCAGTTGCTGGGGAAAACTTAGCGGGGGGGTGCTCTTCATGTCCTGTCCTGCCTGTGGGCAGATGGCTAGCCTCTGTAGGGAACCGAATGCTCAGTCAGGTAGCGAACCTTATTATATGTTTTCCGAAAATGAGATGCCGTGTTAATGTAACAACTGCATGAAGAGCTGAAGAATATGTTGCAGCAGTAGCAGCAACAGCACATATATTGCAGAGCAGAGTTCTCCAACGTGTCTGGCTTTGCGGACCGCCGACGGGGGAGAAGGGATGGTTCCACACGAGTGGCCAGCAAGCGCGCTCGTGCGCAGCTCCATTTGCACCAGCAGCATGCACACGTGAATGCCACTCACTTAAATGGGAGTGCGCATGTACTTGCCCGCTGCTCGGGCAAGTGAGGATGCGGATGCATGTTTGCCAGCCATTTCCCTGGCCCAGTTGCAAATCCCTCACGGCCCACTACTGGGCCAAGGCCCGCAGGTTGGGGACCCCTGCAATAGAGTTGTGCCCACCCTGCATTAATAAGGACACTGATTTGGGACTTGTAGCAAAAGGAACTCAACAATGGTTCGAAGCAGTAACAGCCAAAACGGTTCTGCATATTCTCCTCTTTGATGGTTCCTTCAGTTTTGAGGGAGAAAATGTGCTATGCTATCAACAGCTGTTAATAAAAGAATATCAAACCTGACTGGCAGTTGGCCGCTTTTTGTGGTCCCATTGCAGCATGTCTCTCATGAGGTGGATGGCCTCACTGCTGGCATTAGGGATGAGGGTCTTTAGGTTATTTGGTACACACTGGGGCCACCGGAAATGCATGGTGCCTGCGAGCTGGTAACCTTCGGGCCAATCGTTCTGAAAAGGATTAAAGAGGACTGATGTTAAGGGAACTTTTGTAATATTATTGCAGCCTTACATGCATATTATAGGTAATGCCCAACTTGTGACGGCTGGACTTATTAGGACTGGAATTTTCACTGCTAAGTGATGTAATTATAAAACATGCCTGCGTCACATTAGTAATGGCAATCGCTGCAATCCTGGTAGATATTGTTAAACGTATCTCACTGTTGGTAGGTGAGGCGACTTCCTGCTGGCTTTCCACAACCAAAGTCAGTTGGGAAGCTGGCAGGAAATTGCAAGTCCCAGGCTGGAAGACAGGTAAGTTGCTGCTGTTGGGTGGGGAAGAGAGTGAGGAGTTGCGCAGGCAGTATGGTGAGAGGTGGGGAGAGTGTACAAGAGTTTGAGGGGTGCACGAGAGGTGCAGCAAGGTGCACGAGAGTGCAGATTGGGTCAGGAAAGTGTGAGGCAGTAGACAAGAGGCACAGTGTGGATTAGGGAAGATGCACAAGAGGCATGGCATGGGTTGGAAATAGTGAGCAGTGGTGTAGCACAAGTCAGATGTGCAAGAGCGTGGTGCAGGTTGAGGAGGGTATGTGAAGGCATACAAGCGACTGACATGGCATGGGCATACAGAGGCTGAGAGATGGTTTGCACATAGGGGAGACTTGTGGACTTCCCTGCTGGATTCCCCACTATCTTTCTGGGGAAGCCAGCAGTGAAGGTTGCAAAAGGCAATCACATGATCATGGGGTAAAAAACAGTTGCTAGGTGCCCAGATAATGATCATGTGACAGTGGGAGTGCTGGGATAGTTGGAACTCTGAGGACAGTTCATAGAAACCTGGTTTGAATTGGAAGTTTTAATATGCTGTTTAATTGTCACAACAGTTACAGAGAATTATATTGAGTTATGCTTTTAGGTCAACACAATCATTTTGACAAATTCTATTTAAACAATGTGTTATCTAAATATGCCACCTTGAAAAAATATCAGAACTAATTTTGGAAACAACTCTCAACAGTGTCTGCAATACTACGAGAAATTAAAATGGTCATCCACAGTTATGGTCAGTAACTAGTGGATTCTGCCAGGGCTTTGAAAGTAAGCAGCCCTACTAGGGTATCTGATGCCAAGCCTACAGAATGGGATGTAATGTAGTTGGAGAAGAACAAAGGCACAACGCAATTCACGCTAAGAGTGGGCCAACTATTGCAGCATGATCAACTGGACCTGTACTACAGCCAAAAGATACCTCGTCTAGGCTTGATTGAACACATACTAAGGGAAAGACAGATGAGCAACCTGCAATCATCCAAATGTTCTTACCCTACAGCTTTCATTTTCCCTAACTCTGAGACACATTATCTTTGAGAATGTTTATGCTGATGAAAATTTGATTGATTGACTGCTCCAATAGACAATATCGTATCAAATTATGCATACACAATATTATACAAGTCTATGTATACCGCATGTATATATCACCTCATCCTTCTGTCATTTCAAATCCATTCTTGGCACACTTGAGTTTTCAAAGTGGGCACTAGTTCAGATGAAGCAAGCCTTACCTTTGTAGTAATTCAAGTACACATACATGAAGAAAACATATATACAGTGGTGAAAGAATATTATGCCTGGAATTTCTTGCTGGGAAACACTGAATAGCCCAGAGGTTACAGGGGGGGAAGAGTTATAGGAACTATAATGGAAAATAATCTTAAAAACAAACAGAATAATAATAAAGACAAATATGAGTAGTCTAAGTATATCTTCTTCCCAAGTACTAAGTCCCATTGAACTCACTTAGTTTCAAGTAAATATACACACGATCAAGAGATATAATATATGCTATCTTGTGTTCGTCATATAGTGTGTCATTGTTTAGTTGTTGATAATATAAACCTGGAGTCATTTTAATTGTCTAACTGATATCAGCACAAAATAATGGGATTGAGAGAAAGACAACATCCATAGAAACTATTCAGGCCTACAATATTCCATGCTCAACGAAGGCCCAGATCTCATTTAGCTACCTTTTTCGGCGTTCCCAGCACTTGGCAAATTTTGAAAATAGTATCAATTTCACTGGTCCCAGGAAAGAGCGGCCTGAGTGTATAAACTTCTGCCATGATGCAACCAACAGCCCAGATATCAATGGGAGAACTGTAGTTAGTGGATCTCAAGAGCACTTCAGGAGCTCTGTACCTGAAAGCCAAAAATAAGCAAAACAGCAGTGGTTTTTTTTTAAATGAACTACAGTAATTAAAGCAGCTGCTAATACAGGACACAGACATTGTGAGTGTTCAGTTCTCATTGCCCACTCACTACCCACTCCTTTCTCAGGGTAAGACTCTATAGTAATTACACTGAGCTGCAGCTTAAGTGTTCTATCAGGGGTCCTGAGTTTTCTTATCTCATTGGGTGGCCTTTTAAGTATAGCGTGTTAAGCCATTGACTGGATTCACTCACAGTTCTTATCTATCAAGTTGTTAAGCAGGATTATATATGGTTCATGCATTGTGCTAAACCCAAACTGGTCAGATTGACTGACAGTTGTGCAACGTACCCAATGCACTAGTTGTACTCAGTTTTATGATTCAGTCTGTGGTGTAAAACTAATCAATAAACCACACTTAAGCAGAATATAGCTTAAGGCAATGAATGAACACAGCCTCTGAAGTTGTAGAACACAAAGTACTCATGAACCACTATGCATATGTACTTGTTTAATCATCTCTTAACTTTCATGTAGCCGTGGGGAAAATCTATGGGGTCTCTAGGAGTCAAACACAACTTGATGACACATATAATTAATTAATCAATCAATTCCATGTAACCTGGATGAAATAAAACCAGTGGAGCCTACTGGTAGCTTTCAACCTATAGCCAATTAGTTACTGACTGTTCAAAATTATGACAGATTTATCTGAGGCCTACTTACGACCCAGATTTGAAGTTCTAATTGTCACCCTTCCCTGGCCACATGACCGAATTTCAGGAACCTTGTAACTGAGCATGTTTGTAGTGTCCTGTGGTCACATGCCTGCATTGTGTTACAGTTTTGCCCAAAACTAGCATTTACTTTGTTTTTAGTAAAATTGTGCCCAGAATAAACCACTGGTTCGCTTAACAACCATAGCATTCACTTAACCACAGCAAAACAAATCATGACTTACAACTGTGCTGGACAGGTACCATTATGGTTGTAAGTTGAGGACTATCTGTACGAATGTGGAATAGGTATAAAATGCCTTGGATTCACTACAAGTTAATAAATACCTTCCGTATTGAAAATGCTGAAGCCCCTACACTAAATCAAGAAAATCTTGTTGCTGAAAAAATCTTCAAAATTTTCTCCATAGAGAGAAACGCTATCCCAATCTACAATTGCAAAATACTATACGGTTATGCAAAACTTGGGAAGTTCTGTCCAAACAAGCAATTCCATGAACAGAGGAGCTTCATCCATCATATCTGCTAGAGTGATTGACCTACTCTTCATTCATTTCCACATGTGCTGCGAAGATCCCTGCCAATAAAATTCCACCATGCCCTTTGCACAGATGCCAATTTTATCCCAGATAAAATGGCAGCCGTTTCAAATTTACTATGGTTAAGCCAAGAACATATGGGCAGAGCTCTCAGGAACAGCTTAACGTCATGTGATTAGAGACACTGAGCTGATTTTGAATTAGTGAAGTCAAGACATGGATGTGTTTCTACTGGGTCTACCTTTTCTCTTCATAGCCAAACAATTCAGCTGGGCCTCCTGATCCTCCATGTAGTGAGGGCCTACAGCAGGGTTTCCTAGCCTTGGCAACTTTAAGACAGGCAGACTTCGACTCCCAGAATTCCCTAGCCAGCCATGGGAAATTCTAGGAGTTGAAGTCCATGCATCTTAAAAGTTGTCACAGTTGGGAAGCCCAGCGTTAGAGAGATTGCTATAGAAAGGAGAGGACTGTCCTTTTTTTAATCAGCCCTGTTGCATATGCTCAAAGCTGGATTCTACTTCATTATTTATCTAACAGATACAAAAAAGAAAATTCAAATAAAAGTGTCAATAATTATCACTAATAATCCAACTAATAAGGCTCTAATTTAAGTATTTACCACCGTGTCGAAACATAGTCTGTGTAGGGAGGTCTGGATCTAATTTCACGTGCAAGCCCAAAATCTGCTATTTTCACAAGTTCTGGTCCCATGCAAAGGAGATTCTCAGGTTTTAAGTCCCTATGAAAAAAACCTGTGTGAAAAGACAAACACTGGTTAGGCTTTTTTCTCATCCTTCTGCTTAGTTTTCCCCTTATAGTCCTTTTTTAAGAATTACAAGAATAAACTGTTCAGAAAACATTAAACAATTTCACTCATGTAATACTTGATCGCTGCTCTTCCTTTCATTTTAGGCTAAGAGGTTTTTAAAGTAGAAAAAAAGTTATTTGGTTATGCTTTATGTTTGGAGGTAAAGATCAGAACAAATACCTTACTAAACAAAAGTAAGCATGAAAATGAGTATTTCTGAATAGAAAGCAAAAATAGTTAGATTGACTATAGTTAGATTCCATAAGGGCAGCTGACTGCTGAAGAATTGATGTTTTTGAATTGTGGTGCTGGAGAAGGCTCTTGAGAGTCCTTTGGACTGCAAGGAGATCAAATCAATCCTAAAGGGACTCAACCCTGGATGTTCTTTAGAAGGACAGATACTGACGCTGAAGCTCAAATACTTTGGCCACCAAATGAGGATTCCTTGGAAAAGATTCTGATGTTGGGGAAGATGGAAGGCAAAAGGAGAAGGGGGCAGCAGAGGATGAGATGTTTAGATAGTGTCATCAACACAGTGGGCATGAGATGAGTAGGCAAACTCCGGGAGACAATGGAGGATAGGGACCCTTGGTATGCTATGGTCCACAGGGTTGCAAAGAGACGGACACAGTGACTGAATAACAACAACAAATCATAGACTGAAAGATTCCAACGTTTGATGGATGTTTAAAATTTGGAATGATAGTAAGATAATATTACTATTATAGCCTGAAACAATAATAGCAACACAATTATAACCATTATAACATCTGACTTAAAAATGAGAACACTGTTGGGATTAATCTTTTTACATGACAGACCAATTCAATAAAAGAACAGATGTAAATAACACATTTCGTACAGCGTAGCTCTATGTCAGCTGACCTGAAATCAGTTTTGTTGATTTCTATGGGATACAGAATTATCATTAAGAAGTAACTATTTACTCAACAACAGGACTTTTCAGAAAACCTTGGCGATAACATTGTTTAGTTCCCTGAACCCAAACAAGAAGTATTTGCCCACATATATCTGAGATATTCCTTCTGTGTTATACATACAGATGCAGAGAATCATACAATTCGTCATTTAAATTTTACCATGTTTATGTATGAATGCAAGGCCTTGAAGAATCTGATACATAATATTCCTGATAGTGGATTCTGGAAACAATTTGTTCCTGTAAAGCAGAAACAGAACTCAATGTTTATATTCACAGATGAGGTTTCTTATCTGCAGTCATTTCCAAAGTACAGATACAGTGGGAGGTTATAAATAGATCAGAACACAAGCAAATTAGCTCAGGCATTCTGAAATGGTTTGGCTCTGGAGCAAGTCCTCTTCTATTTATTTACAGGTAATCCTCGACTTGCAACAGTTCACTTAGTGACCATTTGCAGTTACAATGGCACAGAAAACAAGTGACTTATTACCATTTTTCACACTTACACCTGTTGCAGCATCCCTCTGGTCAGGTGATTTACATTCAGATGATTCACAACTGATTCACATTTATGACGGCTGCAGTATCCTGGGCATCGTGTGATCACCTTTTGAAACTTTCTGACAAGCAAAGTCAATGGGAAAGCCAGATTCACTTAACAGCTGTATTACTGGCTTAACAACTGCAGTGATTTACTTAACCAATGTGGCAAGGAAAGTCTTAAATGGGACAAAACTCACTTAACACATTTCTCAATTAGCAACACAAATTTTGGCCTCAATTGTGGTTGTAAGGTGAGGACTACCTGTATTTAGGACACTCACATGTAGCTTTACTGTTATTGATGTTGTACAAGCAACTGAGAAAAAGATTCTCACAGTAACTTACTCAGCTTCAGAACAAGGATGGAAATGCCATGCTATTCAGAGTGCCAGCCTACTGGTTGAGCATTGGCATTAGCTCTTGGTATCCTTGGGCATGTGGTGAAGTTAAAGCCGAATCCATTGTTGCTATATGCCCAATAAATAAATAAATATCCCTAATGTGCACTCCAAGGATGATGGAAAACTGAAATGGCAGTTCAACTCAGCTATTGTTATTTCTCAGAAATGCTAACTTAAAGTAAACCCCGAGAATACCATTGTGCCTAGGCTACATGAAGTATCAGATCTATTATGGTTGGTCACACAGTTAGCCAGATGATTAGACTGGATTTGGCATTTTTGTCTATCTATTGACTCCTTTCCAAGGACCTGGGATAGCAAGATGTTGTTGTTTAATATTATGAAAGGTATCATTGCAAGATGCCAGCTATTTCAAGTGAAATTGCTTTTGGCAACTGACTGATGGTGATTTTGTCAATGCCGATGGTATTTAAGTGGTGGTCCAGATGTTTTGGGATTGCACCCAAGATGCCTATTACTATTGGTACTATCTTTGCTTTCTTTTGCCACAGTCATTCTACTTCCATTTGCAGGTCTTTGTATTTTGTGGTTTTGCTCCAGTTTGTTCTCTTCTATTCTGCTGTCTCCGGGTAATGAAGCGTCTACTATCTAGACTCTTTGGTCTTTCTTATCAACTATTGCTAAGCCTGGGATGTTGTATGACAGATACTTGTCTGTTTCAATTCTAAAGTCCTAGAGCATTTTAGTCTCTTTATTTTCTATTATTTTGTCTATTTTGTAGACCAACTAATTCTTACTTGCAGGCAAATGATTTTTTTTTTGCAGATATTCCAATGCACCACTGTTGCTTCTCTGTCATATTGTTTGTAGTCAGTCGGTGCAATCTTGCAGCAGCTCACTAGATGCTCTATTGTTTCAACTTCTTAGCAGAGGCAGCATTTGTTGTATATAAAATATATATTTGATGATGATGAAGTTTGTCTTCAATTTTTATTACTTTATCCCAGCTTTTATATCTGTATCTATATATCTACAGTATATATATATGCTGTGATTTCAATTTTTATTGTTTCAGAAATATTAACTTTTAGGATTTTAATGTTTTAATGCTGTAAGCCACAGAGTTGTTTCGATATGAGGTGGGCAGCAAATAAATGTAACAAATAAACAAGCAGTTTTTACTAAGTAATTTTCCAGCAAGAAAGCATAGCTGAGTGGAAAGCTAAACTTCTCATTCCAGCATAATTTTAATTATTGATTCTATCTCCTAACCTAATGTTTTTGCTGATCCTTGAACTGGTTGTTTATTACAAGCCTTCTAAGAGTTACAAATTATCATTCTTATCATTCTTTGCCTAAGTGCAGAGAGTTATTGGGAATTTTAGTTTAATAACATCTGGGAATCCAGATGATCTCTCCCTCTTTCTTAGATTATGCCACTGACCTGTGTCTGTGAGAAAAACAACATACCTTTCTTTCATTAACTGATAAAGGTTTTCTTTCATATACTCAAATACAAAGTACAAATTATCATTTTCTCTGATAACTTCTTTTAGTTTCACTACGTTGGCATGGTTAAGTTTCTTCAAGGACTGGAAAAAAACGACAGAAAACAATTACAGACATTGTGACACAGCAGACTTCAAGATAAGTGACAATGAATCTTTGTTTCAGAAATGTAATTTAAGAAGCTGCTAAACTTAAATATGGCCCCATTCAACAAACAAACTCAGTTCTCTAGAACTGGATGTGCACAGTGCCCCAGTCTTTCAAGTTGTATGCTGATGACAATTAGCACAACTCACTTTTCACCACCAAGGAAGCCAATTTCTTTGCAGAGATCTTTATGCAGCGAAACGCAACATCTAACCGTAAGCTTTTGATCAACACTCCTTCCAGCTCTGAAAAAGGCAGTATAAGCACTGCAGTCTCAGGTTCTTTCTTCCACATCTTCCCATGAGGCTTACAATAGATTCACCAATTAATGTTAATTTTTCACAATCATTTTGTTATTTAGACATTTACATGCCAGCTGCTGGCCAATGGATATGTCAGTCAGACAATAGTCTTAGAATGCCTCTCAGATCTCCCTTTTCATAGCTAGAGAAGGACCAAACATGTTACCAAACCTACTTCAGCTTGTCCGTAAAACAGCTCTGATCTGAAGAGCAAAATAACTTCAAAGTAACACTAGGAAAAGTGATCTGAAACCCAATATCAACACATTTATAAACATGGATATAGTCACACTGGAGCTGAAAAGCCTTATAGCTGTTTTGTAATAGTCCTATAGACCAAATTCCAAATTTCTATTAATTCAGTGTATGGATCTGTTGTGGGGGGTTTTGGCACTAATCTCTTGTTGCCTTTCCTATCTACTACTAATTGCCCAACTCAAATGTCTGTTTACAACAGTCACTACCTACAATTTTTTTTTTAAATAAGTTTTATTTTACTACCTACAATTTAAATGTAGCACTAAACTTTTACCCTTGAAGTAGTCTCAAGAAAGCCTGTTTATCTTTCTTGCATTATTTACAAACACAAAGAACATAGGTCTGTCTTATTTTCAGGAAAAAAAGGTTTTAGAAAAACAAAGTGTAGGTTACAACACTACACAGCTGATTTAAAACTGAAACTCCTTCAGGGAGTTTAGAATCAGAAGGAAGTGTCAAGTACCTTGACTTCACGAAGATTCATGCATTCCTCCCAGGAATAAAATTTCCTCTTCATCCTGCAAAAGGAATACGAACTCTATTATTGAGCACAATTTGTGTTTCAGTCCATTGTGACATAAGACTGGAGAGTAAATTCAAAGCCGTAACAACCAAAGATCTACAAACACATTCTGTACATCTATGGGGTTTTTATTTTTGTTGTTATTTCTCAAATGTTTATTTTCATTTTCTAACATGAAAAGAATTTTCAAAAGCAGATTTTCATGTGATATGAAAATCTATTTATGTAAGAGGGGAAACAGTCAAAAAACTATTTTGTATTCCCAAGTGATTGAAAATCAGTCTCAAGGTTAGTACAATTGAAAATCTGAGTTTTTATTTAGTGGTTTCAAAATAAATGAAGTACTGATTTTTCCTAAGGGATCAATTTTGCCTTGACAAGTTGAAGCGATATCCTTGTGTTAGAACAAGTATGAACCACAGTCTTCAAAAATACGAACGTGTGTCATTATTTGATGCTCAAATGTGATATGCAGGGCTAAAAGGACAGCAATTCAGAAAGGTCCCTTACCTCTTAATGGCAATCAACTCTCCTGATTCAACACTTCTTCCTAGGAGGACAGAGCCATATGTCCCATCTCCCAGCTGTTTGATAGTTGTGTATCGATTCATGATAGGGATCCTCCAGATGGCAATCTTATTTCAGCCCTTGGCATTCTCTTTGCTGTGGATGAAGCATTTCCCCTCAGAGTGAAGCCAGTTTTTCTAATGGCAGCACAACCCCAAAGTATCCAGGATTTTGTGAATGTTGCCAAGTTCATATTTTCAGGGATTGTCTTTTGGTCTGTGAAAGTACAGAGAAAGTGTCATCACTTTGCATGCCTTACAGTATGAAGGCTCATATGGTATTTTTCTTGATGGTTAGTTACCACCTGAATTCTTTTTGAGTCTGCTAAATAGAAGAATCAAGTTATAGCCGACCCATGTATGGTAAATAGCTTACACAGCCTAGTCTGATATTCAGATCTTTCTAGTAGTAGATAGTCTTCTAGCTCTTCTTTAGATTAACAGTTTTCTACCTCTCCCACTCTTCTGTCAAAGTGCCTGGGCCCACCAACTATTTATTTAAGAGACTTACATAGGTGCCTGTATTATATACAATAACCTTGTGTGGCTCACAGAAAATGCAACACAACAGAAAGAAAAGTATAAACCTAACATCAAAACTATACCTCATGGCATCCCAAACGCAACATTCTCACACCTTTGTTGAGCTCCAATCTCATTGTAGGCCATTGCCATGAGGTAGAGGCAGACTTCACAGCCTACTGAAAGAGCAGAAGCCTAGTCAGGAAGGAGGCTGATTCCACAGGGCAGGGGCAGCTGTAGAGAAGGGGTACATCTTAGGTCCCTCTGGATGATAACAGTTAAGAGAAGAGACTTGGAATACATCCACCCTATCTGATGTGGTGGGATGGACAAGATCTCAGGGAGAGGAAATGCACAAATAATTTGGTCCTGTGCCATTCAAGGCTTCAAAGGGGATAACCAATGCCTTGAATTGCATCCAGAAAGAAATTAGAAGCCACGGCAGTTTGCACTGTAGCAGTGTGATACAGGTAGCCGTTGACTTATAACCATTCCTTTAGTGACCATTCTACGTTACAATGGTACTGCACTGAAAGAGACTTAGGACCATTTTTCACTTTTGACAGTTGCAGCATCCTCGTTATCATGTGATCAAAATTCAGATGTTTGGCAACTGGCATGTATTTATGATGGTTGCAGAGTCCCAGGATCATGTGATCACCGTTTGCAATCTTCTGACAAACAAAGTGAATGGGGAAACCAGACTCACTTAATAACCACATTACTAACTTTAAAAACTGCAGTGATTCACTTAACAACTCTGGCAAGAAAGATAATAAAGTGGGGGTAAAATGCACTTAAGAAATATCTTGCTTACCAATGGAAATTTTAGGCTCAGTTGTGGTGGTTTGTTGAAAACTACTGTATAGACAAATAAACTGTACAGGCATCAAGACAAAAAGGCATTTTTTCCAAGGAGAAATATATACAGTATATTTACATGCATTCGGGTATTTGTAAATTATGATAAGTTTTTATTATATAAAACTACAAAAATACTTTGGACTATGATCTTGGCCACTATAGGTGCAAAACACATACATAATTAATAAATCAGAAAATTGTGATAGTTCAAACAAGACTTGAGGTGGTGTTTCACTAAATTGCCCAAATCAAAAGAACATCAAATCTCACAGAAATGAAAGTGGTAGGCATTGCATCTAATTTCTTCCACGTTCTTTTACTGATTTCCAATTATGAAAGGAATTGAATCCAATGAAAAGGGATAAATTTATATATATCCAAATCTTCTCCAGTTGGGAATCAGCAAAGAATCTGGGGTCTCTTAGAAATTTGGCAAATGCAAACCCTCTCAGTCCATCTTCTACAGAACAACCACTTCCTTTTTGACCCTTCTGATGACATCAGTGTTTCCTGACACTGGAAGAAACCAATCTCAGTGGCTGATAGTGGTTGGAGTCCTTTCTCAATCCCTGAAGGAAGAAATGGGTGACTTTCAAAAGCTATCCTAGGATTATGAAGTCACAATTTGGGACACAACTCTAGGAGTTGTAGAAGCGTGACACAAGGATTGTTTAATGTTCCTATAATTGTTTTTAAATAACATTTTTAAAAAGAATAGAAAATGTGGCAGATCAAATTGCTTAATAACCATTATCACAATATTCTTGGAACACTGCATTTATCATTAAAAAAATATTTATATTTTGAAAATCCATCCAGTCTGGTAACAAAAGAAGCATTTGTATTAACAGATCAGTAGCAAATTAATATATTTAAAGATTGCAATTGTTTAAAGGCCGTAGCTTTAGAATCTTTCTAATAATAGAAATCTAATCCAAATTAGCCAACTTTCGTACATGAAAATCTTCAATTTAGCAAATAAATCCCCACTTTTAACTATTTATATACACACACATATCCCACAAAGTTTCCATTTTCAACGTATTAGTCAGGCCCAGAGACATAACTCAATCTCAATAATTTTGAGCATAAACAAAGCCTGGAGGATCAACTTGAGCTTCTGAAGCCCCAAATCTATCATATCTGGAGGATGATGTAAACAAGTTTACACCAGTGCTCCAGATGAAGTATATTAGTTCTGCAGCACATGCAACCTCCACATTTAGAAGGTTGCAACGGCTACAATTCAGGAATCTATCCTCAAGGAAGAAAACGTGAGCATCGGGAACTAGAATCTCAAAGGTTATACAAACCGTGCTAAAAGAAGCTGTGGACTCTTCCATCAGGGGGAAAACAAAGCTGAGAAGGATTCGGTGCACTCAGATGGGTAACGAGAATATTTCCGCCCAAAAGAAAAATGCATACACAAAAGGAAAATACAGCCACATTGGAGAACAACCAGCTTTCTCTGGTGAAAGCAACTCAGCAGCTCCCCCGTATGGACTTTCGTTAAGTCTGCCTGGAGGTCGGTGTAATTTTTTCCCCCTTAAGAAGCAGTGAACCCAATTTAAGTTTGATCTAAAAGTAAGGTCTGTGAAAATTCTCCACTTGTTTTCAAACAGGGGGTTTAATCTCCAGTATGCAAGTGGAAAACGGCCTCAGCATGCATGTAGAGTACTGTATATTTATCAGTGGGTTACTGTAGGTACCATAATGCAGATTTGAGGTCAACCCAGTTTTTAAATACAGATTTAAGCCTCGGTACCCATTCTTTACCTATACTCATTTTACCACTGCATAGACCAGGAATAAACTGTAATCAGCGCTATGAACATTGATGTCACCAGCAATTTACAGAACTTTTTATAGGTTTAGGAATATGGGATAGATCACTACCTCAAACAGGGTAGGGACTGAAATCTAACAGAAGAAAGACACCAAATAAGATTAGCATAAAAAATAATGATGGGATAAAATTGCAGTCCACATGCTAAGTCTTAGCTTTAGTAAAGAATGGGGAAAATAAAACGTACATCCTTATTTGGAAGTGTGTCTAGTAAATGTATTACATATCCATTATGCTATTCTGCTTTCGTTACAAAAATTGTGACAGATCACACGATTATGTAGAGCAGGGGTGTCCAACCTGGGCCACTTTAAGACCCGTGGACTTCAATTCCCAGAATTC
>JANHFL010003191.1:420137-441412 GCA_032468155.1 Oxyrhabdium leporinum | reverse complement strand
CCTTGTTCCTTAACTGTTCCCTTCTCCTGGCAGCTCTGCGCATGCACACACTGGGAACAGGCTCCAGCTGTTCTTCTGCCCCACTGAACTCTGAGTCTGAAGGCAGCTGATAACTGTCAGATGGCCCTGGCCCCAACTCTGCCTCCAACGCAGAGCACTCGTCAGAGCCTTCCCCAGACTCCAGGACTGGCTGATGTTCCTCCCCAACCTCCTCACTGTCTGAATCTGCCGCCAGCTCCACTGGCCACTGGCGAGCCACAACACCCCCTATAATCAATGCATAGACGAAGAGTCCCATCTTTCTTTTCCCAGAACAAAACCAGGGCTGCCACGTGTGACCTTGCTGGTTGGATAAATCCACATTTTAAGTTCTTGTCTATGAAGGTGCGAAGCTCTCCTAGCTCATATGGAGTCATCGAGTAAAGTTTAGGCTTCGGGAGTTTAGCCCCGGGTAGAATTTCAATACTGCAGTCTGTGAGGCGATGGGGCAGGGGCACATCAGAGCCTTTCTCACTAAATATATCTCGCAAGTCCCAATACTCCTTTGGGATTCTGGATTTGCTTATTGAGTGATCCCGAGCTGCTGTCCCCAGCTGCCTTTGCCCTTTGTTTCTCTTACCGCTGGGTTTCGGGATCTTTTCCTCTTCCTTGGCCATTTTCTGCCAAATCTTTAAAAGTCCTCTCCTCTGATTCACATCAGGGTTCCATTTCTGCAGCCAAGACAGTCCAAGTAGGAGGGGCCTCTCCATCCCCAGTGCCACTATAAAACTCAGAGTCTCTTTATGCATTCCCATTCTCATCTCTACTGGTTCAGTTATAAAGTGAGCTGGCTGCCCTCCAGCTATGGTCCCATCTAGCTGGCATAATGCTATGGACACCCTCAGCTGTTTGAGTCTCAGACCCAGCTTTGCAACGACTTCAGGGCTAACTACGCACCTAGTGCAGCCTGAGTCTAATAAAGCCAGCATCCTCCCTTGGGTCCCCGAAGAGGGCACCACTAGTTCCACAGGGAGGATTACAGGGGTCACCTGCCAACTTACCAGGGGATCATCGTCGGCGTCACTTTCATTCTCACTCGAGCTGGTCGGAGTTCCCAACCCCTCAGAACCAGGAGGGGTGAACTCTACGACCTCCAGACCTTTCAGCACTGTCTCTCGGGTCCTCAGAGCTGGTTTTGTTGCCTCCTCCCTCGGGGTTGCCATGGCACTGAGGTCAGGCTTGCTGGATCAGCATGCCACAGCTCGGTTCCCTTCCTTCCCGCATCTGAACCATGTTGTGGTCCTGGGGTGCTTTTTACGTGTAGGAGGGAAGGACTCGCCCCGTCCACTGGTCCTCAAGCATCAGTCCTGGGCAAGGTCAATCTCCACTTCCTCTGCCAACACATACCAGTGTTGTAAGGTCTGTGGGGCCCCACGCGAGATGCAGGTGTGGTAAATGTCGTCATTGAGGCCATCTTTTTTTTATTCTTATATTTTTTTTTAATATTTTTTTAATTAGGTTATAAAGTATTATAAAATACAAAATACAAAAGTAAATAAAGGAACAATGAAAGCGAAGGGGAAGGGGGAGAGAGAAGTGAGGAAGGGTAGGGAAAAGAAAAGAAAAAGAAGCATTGATTTCCAACTCTCTCTGTTGCGGTAGAATAGGGCATTAACATCAAATCACAGCTTTTTGTTTTTCCATAATAATAAGAACAAGTCATTTCTATAAAGATCTAGCAATCTAATCTGTAAAACCCAAAGTCAAAATTACATTATTTTCCACATCAAGCATGAAATTCAGAAGCAGTTTCCATGTGGAAAGTACTTATGTTTTTTTCTTAATCACAATAGTCAGTTTTGCCATTTCAGCCAACTCCATCAACTTCTGCATCCATTCTTCCATGGTAGGTATCAAAGTGTCTTTCCATTTTTGTGCATACAATAGTCCTGCTTCTGTCAAGACACATGCACTGTTTAAGAGTATGGAAAATCCCTGGCATAAGGTTGTATTATGTTGATGATTCTAATATTCCAACAAATTGGAAGATAGTTATCTTGTATTATGGCACTTGCAAATGTTTAGTTATATGGTGCCTTAAGATTAATATTAATTTGGTAAGAGGAAAATATATTGGGTTTTTGTTTATTTCTATGCAAGGCTACTGGTCTGTCAGTTTTTAATATTTCAACACTTTGTCCTCACTAATTTGTAATGCCTCACACTTCAAAGGATAGAGGAATCTGGAGCCATCTTCTGAAGATGAGCTTCATGCAGGGTAAATACCTACATAGATGCAGGAGGAAGAAAGACAAATGCAGTAGTTCCATCACAGACAACACAAAAGCACGATCTATTTTCTTCAGACCTCTAGGCAGGAATGACCCAAAAAGAGATCCAGTTTGGTAAAGTGGTTAAGACACTGGCCTAGAAATCAGGAAACTGAGTTTTACTTCCAATTTAGGCATGAAAAACCAGCTGGGTGACTTTGGGCCAGTCAGATGGTCTGTCAGTTCAACTCACCCCACATGACTGTTGCTGTGGGGAAAATAAGAGATTAAAGGAATATTACGTATTACCCAACCTTGAGATGTATATAAAAAAGTTGGAATTAAAAATCTAAAAAAAAGTTATTATAAGGGCTGAGCAGTATCACATGCCCATTCTGTCCAGTAATCTGCTGGTTTCTAACAAGTTCTGTCCCATGGCCCAAAGCAAATTCTGGTGTCCTACTTATTGGACATCTAGTCTGAGAAGTTAGAGCTTCAACCACTAAACTGTTGGTAGAATGATTCTGAGTCTCATTTTCCTTTAAACCTGGTTCATGATTGTATATGAATTGAGGAATGAACAAACTAGTTTCTTTACTCATAGCTTGAAGGTGACTTGTCCAAAGTAAGAGATAAAGCTTCTCCTATTCATTCAAAATTAAACTTGGATTTGAAGCAAATGAAAAGTAAGTGCTTCTCTGTCTACGACTCAGAAAAGGGGAGACTGTGAAATCTTGGGTTTATTCCAAGTCATGCGTGTCATGCTAAGCCACATTTAGTGTGATCTGCAAACCTGGCCTTTATATGCATACGCACACTTGTTGACATGGATTAGTCATTAATCTCATCCAACTGTCACTTATTATTTTTCTGATCTATATACACATACATTTTTGAGTAAATGAGCCAGCACACTTTGACACATATACACACATACGTTCCAGAAAGATCAGTTTATAAAATTAGCCTTTTTTCCTATGCTATTAATAGACTTTGGTTCTTAACTGCAAGTTGCTTACTTTTCCTTCCTTTTTCTTTTTGGTTATCATAATGGCAATATATTATAAGAACACATTTGCTATAAATGTATCAGCAGAAAACTTTAAATAATAGCAATATTCATTCATACCTGGTGGATGTCTGCATTTAGATGAGGTAAAAGGCAGCCATTAAATTGAAGTAGGGAGCTCATTAAGGAAAACAGCTTTATTTCTGTAGCCTGAATTTACTGATGTGAGGTGCACAATTATGTTCTCAATTTAGTTCCTAGAGATAGGACCAAAACATGCTGCATTTGCCTCATGCCCATTCATTTACGGTAATATTATGTCTCAAACTGTGTATGTATGTATGTACAGGTAGTCTTCATTTAGCAACAATTACTTTTTTATCACTGTTATGATGGAGAATGATTGCTGTATAAAATGGTCACTAAGCAGGGAATACTTGTATATACTTCACCTGTATTGCTTAATTTTCTCTTCATAATGATTTTAAAAGTTATGTGCAAAATACTGACTTATTTTATTGTCTGCAATAAAACTGCAATTTATTGTCATTTTATAATAATAGCCATCTAGATGACATCCCCTAGTTGGCTTATACCAAAAAGCTAAGCAGGGTCAGACTTAATTAGCACTTGGATGGGTCACCAAGAAGCTTAACTGGAAACTAGATTCAGAAGTTTAAAAAAAAATAACCCAAAGAAAATAGTGGCAAATCATATCAGGAATGTTGCAACAAGAAAGAAGGAAAAGCCTACATGAGTATGTCTATGAAGACATTATAAAAACTAAACGTGAAAATCAGAGGTAGATCATCTTAAACCCAATCCATTGCATCATCACAGTTTTCTATTTAACCACTTTGGTTTTATAAAATTGTGAGAAGATCTGCATGGTCTCTCCCTCTCTAAAGTACTACAGTAACCTAACCTACTTTAATTTTAAATGTAATATTTTTCATTTTTTTTTCAAAAAAGACCCTTAGAATCACATTGCAGGATTAAAGGGTATGTTGTAATTATCAATAGCAATAGCAATAAAAGTTTATTAGAGGTCATTAAAATGAAAGGGGATGGCTATAGATCCCATCAATCTGAACTGACTCCCTCCTTTGGTGTTAATTAGAAATCTCAGATAATGGTTATATGGGGGAGTAGTGGGGAAATTTAATTACGAAAGTTTAATGGGCCACTATCTACTTCCTGCCAGATTAAAAACTGATGATTTATGCTATTTTTTTTATTCTATTCAGGGGTTTCTTTAAAAAAGCAGAATGCAAAAGAACACAAATATTTAACTAAAATGTATTGTTTCTAAGATAAAAGCAAACATAGGGAGGTACAGAATAGAAAACCAAATTCCTGATGAAAGGCAGAAAGCAATAATATTTGATCAAATATAATGGTGCTTTCAGGAAAAGACCACAGGGCAGAGATCCTTGAGCAGGACACAACCTGTATCAATTACCAGTTAAATTGGGCAGATTCTCCAAAGGCCACAACATCCAGATTCTAACATTTCCTCACTGTCCAAAGGCCTGTTTTTTGCACATTCCCATTGAACAACATTTGCCCCTCTTTATTTCATTGGTTCTGAGGAAATTTCAAAGTATTTTATATTGGTGCTTGTAGCAGCAGCAGCAGTAGCAGCAGCATAAGAGCAATTTCAGGTGTCCGCAGCGTGTAATTTTGCACATGAACAAATTTATGCTTGCCTCAATTTCTACTTGCTCATGCCCTAAAAAGATGCTTCTTAAGTTTCAGGAGGCTCTTTGGAAAATGATGTTATCTGATCGGGTTTCTGTTAGACAATGTACCTCTTTTTATTTGTTTTGTCCATAATGTAAACAATAAATTTGTTTGGAAAATGTATTTTGTTTCAGTGAAGTTTGATATTATTTGTAATGTATATGTGTACAGTATATATTTCTCCTCTATCTTCCTATCTGGACTTATATATAGACTCCAGGCATGGCAACATGTAGCTTACAGAGGAAAATACTTGAGTACACTAATTAAGGTAGCTCCTTGATTAGAATATCGTTTTCTGCTTGATTGTTTGTGTGGTGTTAATCTCTATTTATCTGTGTGTTGGTTTCCACAGAGAATTTGCTCTAGTCTACCCCAGCCCTTAGTTTTTTATTCTCTTTTTTGAATGGCATGTATATGTGGTTTATCTCTATGTGTCTACTAGGGTACCCATCAACACAGAAAGAGTAGTGCATATAAATAGAGAGAAAACCCTACAATCACTAGCATTGATGCTTTAGTCAACTTGTGAAATGTCTGGAAGTACCAAAGGACTCCAGGATTTCATTGTATATAATAGGCACACAATGGGCATATTCTATAAGAAGCAAAAAAACCCTAATGATATAGAAATCTATTTGATTACTCAACAAAGATGGAGTCTTCTCTTCAAAAACTCATGCTTTAATAAACCTAAATATTTAATAAATATCTATGGTATCACAGCATTCTTTTTCTTCTGGTCCCTTTATATTTACATGGAAAATAGAGTGACATGCTGCTATTCTCATCAACTTTGTTTAATGTGCATCCAAAGAAAACATACAGCTGAATCTACAACACAATTAAGCCCAAGAATTCACATATGTGTTTATTTAGTTTCCTGACTGCAAAGTCACTAAAATTAATTGCATTGTAGCTCAAGCTCGCATATATTAGTGTTTATTGAGTAATGAAGAATTCAACATTTTGTCCTAATTTAGGAAATCCAATACAGAGGAAACTTAAGAGAATTCTGCAGAAAGCAAGGTGGGGATCAAAATGGAATGCTTAATTCACCTTGAATAGGAGTGCAAATCAACATTCACAGAATTTCACTATAACAAAAGCAAAAGGTAAGTCAAGCCAAGAATTAAAATGGAATACACAGGTCCCTCGGTTCTTGTTAATTGGTTCCATTAATTGGTTGGGGGGTATAATGAGTACTAAAAACAACAAATACCAAGCAAATCATGTGACTAATATGTTAGCCTTTGTCTCGGGTAGTGTGTCACAAGGCAGTTCTGGCTTGCTCATTAAGTACCAAACAAACTAGTACCAAGGCAAAATTTTCACATCAAAATATATCGAGTACCAAATTTGATGAGTTTCAAAGTAGTCCAGTACTGAGGTAAAACTGTACTTGGGAAATTTATTTATTTGATTTCTATAGCCACTCATCTGAACAAGTGACCCTGGGAATTTGGGAGGGGGGATTTCAGAGTGGAATAGAGGAGTAGACATAACATTCTTTCTCAACGAGTCAAGGGCATGTTACCCTGCACCTGAATGGGATGTCTCTAAGTAGAACAAAGAATTGATTGGACCATGTGATAGACAGATGGGTGCAGGGGGATGGATGTTTAATTCTCTTTTGGGATGGGAAAACCCAGAACTCTTAGATTTGGGTTTTCCCAGATGTGCCAATATGACAGCTCTAATAAAGTGGAATTTTGAGAAACTAACAGTGTTGGAGTTTTCTGAGTTGGGGTTGTTTAGTTGGAACACTGACAACAATAGAAACAAAAGACCACATGATAACTCTTCAGCAACCATCCCAAACACTCCAAGAGAGCTTTATTTACTTACAGGTTTCAAAATTGGTCATTTTTGTTTCCCTAAGTGACATCCAATCTAAACTTGATAAGCTTGTTTAAGTTCTAAAAGCAACTGGTGCCTATAGTTACTGGATCCCAACATCTAAAGATGCCATGGACTTTACTAAAAAAATCAACTTGAGAGTACAATTAGAATGCTTTAAAAGAACCAAGCTCTGTTATCTATCCCTTTAAATAGCCTGTTTTCTAGGAATTGTACACATAGGAAAGATGTAATAAATCTGCTAAGCAAGCTGCTAAATTGTCCTCTCAAACATACATATTTTGCTACCTATCACGTTTTGCTTAGTTTTCTAGGATTTAAAATAATCTGTCTTTTTCATATACCATATAATGTACAGAAAATGTTTAGGATGGCAGAAACTCTTTGACAGATATATAGTATTTTTCCTCTAGAATTTTTAAAGACACCCCAGTCAAGCCCTTAATTCAGCTACTCTTCTCACTTGCTTAAGGCTACAGCCTCCTGCCAAGACCAGAATATTATTATTACAGAAAACAGTGCTTCAGTGCAGAGAGAATGCAATCGTTCTTCTCTCACTCCCAATGACTTACATTATACTGAGTTAACAGATCTTCAGAGCAGGTTCCAGATTTTAAAGCAAGCCTCCCCATTGACATCTCTTAGATTTCAGCTGGATCTAACTGACAATAACTTAAAAGGAGAGTGTAGCTTCCCAGCTTACCTGTTCAATGCAGTTCCAAGAAGGGGAATTATCTCTGTAGGCACAGACGTATAGCAAGGCCCAAAATTGGAGCAGTATACCCTAAAAGGCAAGATTTTCTCTTACCTTTGATATTGACCCTGATTTGGACACTGATTTGTTGGATAATACTCATCTCACTAATCTGGGAGGAAGGTGCTAGCTCATTTCTCAGATTTTGCTCTAGATTCTACTTCAATAAAAGAAAAAGCTGACAAAACCTAGTTCTTCCTAACCAATCTCCTATGCATTGTCATCCCCAGCATTGGACAAAGTTGCAATTCTTGAAATCATGTGGATGAGCTCACCAAATTCTCAGAAGCTGCTTATAGATGGTCCAGAAGACAGGATACCTTCAACCTCAAGAGCTACATTACAAAGATGGAAGCAGGTTAATATAGAGCACACCATACCAGAAAGGTCACTAAGAGAGCCAAATCCTCCTCTTGCAGTTAGCCTCTCAAGAGAGGAACTGACAGCTTGTCTTCTCTGTTTCCCCTAAGCTGAACAATGGCAAGAACATGAAGATCTCTTTCCTACCACTTGCTGCTCAGGAGGGGGATAGTCTCTTGCCCCCCACCAATTAACTTATATCTTCTTTTTGGGAACACTGATTGCTATTGCTTTAGAGAACCTAACTCCAACTTGTTCATACTAATTAGGGTTTGTCAGTGACTGGTTGTAATGAAACAAATTCATCTCTGTATTGGTATGTCTGCTGAGTGTTAAGCCTGTGTCCATTCTCAGGCATGGATAAGCAGACCAATATCTTCTAATGAGGTTGCCTCCATTCACCAGCCATTTGCAATTTCATTTTAATAGGAACTTCTTGCAAAGGACAATGTTGTTGCATTGTTTTGGACGCTACACCCATTTTGTTTCTAGTCTTGCATCAGTTTTAGCCTCTACCCCATGCCAGTTTCTCTCCCTGCTCTTCATGTCCTCCCCGCTGCTGAGAAAGATACTTAAAAGGGCCTTGATATTCTTTTGTTGGTAGCATCTAGATAACTAATGGAAGGGTTTGCATATTTCTTTTTGCTTGCTTGAAATGGGCTATAAAACATCGTTAGGATACTGGAATTTTGAAGAAAAGGAGCTTTTCAATTTTCAGACCTAACAAGTTTATTTTTTTTAAAAAATGGCCCAAATGTTAACAAAATGACCCCCCCCCCCAGTTCTGTGCTGCTATCAAGCTAAATGTATTCTTAATCTCTAGCTTTTTTGGGGGGGGGAGGGAAATGCAGTCTCCAGTTATGGACAAGTTGACTGTGTTGCCTTAAATACTATGAGAAAATTAAGGCAAAAATGTATGTACCAATTCCACTGTCCCTTTGACTGTTAGTCAATATAATAATGAGCTGTGGATATGTAAACTTGCACAACTTAGTGATTTATAAACATGTTTCACCACAATGCCCATCACTTCATCTACTATGTGATTTGGAGATCTGGAAAGGATTTGAATTCCAAACTCTGAGTCTAATCAAGATATATACATCTTATTAATCAGAGTTTTAGAGCGAGGAAAGGGCCAGATTTAACTTCCCACTATCTGAAGAGCAGTTGAGTTCAGGGAGTGGAATATTATGTGCTTTCCCTATGCAGGAGGAAACAAGGAATAATATTTAAGGAGAAAGATGGATCAGTTTTGGCCCACCTAAATAATTCCTCTATAATAGATATAAATAATTACATTTTGATGTGATTTTAGTATTTGTTGCAGGCTTTTTAAAAAAAAAATATTTGAATTAAGATGACATAAATGTAGACACTAAGCACTGGATCTTTCAGTAAGAAATTGATTTGAATCACGGATATTAGGTGACTCTGAAATTTTCTCCTCAAGAAGCCTCTGATGTTTGACACTTGAAAATTAATGAATGTGTTGAAAAGAGTTAGATCCAAATGATTTGTCCAAGGTCATATTCCAGCATGTGGCAGAGCAGATAAGAAGATATAGTAACTATGCCTTCTGGTCTTGTAGAAAAGACAACTACCTTCTCTAAGCAGCATAATGAATGATTAAATGTTCAAGAATGTAACAGCCCTGAATAGGGATAGTTCTCTATGTTCTATGTTTCTAGCATATTAATTTTTAATGAGTGTGTTCAGAATAAAAGATTTCAGGTCCTAGGATTTGCCTTATTGAACAATGAGCTACAATAATAAATATTAGAAATGATAAATGGTAAAAAAAAATTAAACCCCAAAGCATTTTTAAAAAAATCTAACTTGTGTGTTTCCTTTTCTAGATAGTTTTGTAATCCAAAAGTTGAGAACTCAGCATTACAAACCAGGACTTGTTGTCAGTTCTAATTTAGGAAGATGCAGACAGTTTTATATAGCAGTTCCATGGCCTGAAGCTGTCTGTCTTGCTGTTGAAGCTTCATTGTGTCAATTGCGTGTCCTTGAACATTTCAGGTAGACTCGCAGCACTGGGATTTACCCTCCTTGTGGATTTCAGATGGGTAAACAACTTTCTGTTTTCCTAATTTATTATAAGATAATGAGGTAGTGAGGCATTCAGACATTATGTTCTTATATTCTTCAAGGTTCACTTCAAGGTTCAAGGGCTTTCTATTTCTCAAAAAAAAAAAAGGAATTTAGTCCACAGTCCTTTTTTCAAGGAACAAAACTTGCTTTCCTTGTTTCACACTTTGTATAGCTTAGCTATCTGAAGCTATACAAGTGCTTCAGATAAAATTATAGAGCTGCTATATAACAAAGACATTTCAGAATCATGTGATCATATCTGATAGATGTTCTTCTCAGTTACAGGATGCCACAAGAAGAGGACTTGTATCTTTTGTTAAGTTATTTTCATAGGGCTTAACATTTTTTCTCTGTTAAAGTGTTCTTCCACATCAAATAAACACAAGAAATGTGCCAGATGATACAACATTTATGGGTGCAAGGGTATGTGCATATTTATTGATTGATAGATTCATATCTTCCATTTAGGAGCTTAAGGATCTTGCATAATTCTTTCTTCTCTTAATGTTCCGATGATAACTTCTCTGGACAGTAGACTGGGTTGATATAGTATAACTGGCCCATGCAGTGAGTTTCTTTAACTGAAGATAGTTAGAAACTGGCCCTTTAATCTTGCTGAAGTTGAGAAACACTGCTTTAACTCTCTGGAGAGAAAAATGTTAGAAATGGAATGCAAGCCAGTGGTAGTTTAATGTTACTCCTCAATTCTTTTCATATTTCAGTGATCTTACAGAGATATGGGAAACCAGAGGGTTTGGGGTGAATTTAAAGCATATTATAACTTAAGCATGGTTTCAGGAGGTATGTCATATCTATGTCAATTGATATATAAATGAGGATCCTATTGATTTGAAGCAATTAATGGTTGCCAAAAAGAGAATTGAAATGATAGCATGATGAGGTAAAAAGAGTTTGTGACAGCTATTGCAAACATCAGTTGATCCCTTTGATTGTGTCTTGATAATGGAGAATCCCAAGATTTTTGATACAAGAAAAGCACTTTAAGGTCTCTATGAAACAGGTTGTATACAGCTTTGGCTAATGGCCAAATATTTTTAAGATCTAAGTAGCTGTGGTGTGGATTAGATGCAGTTATTACTACATCTGTAGAATTTATGCTATGTAAGATATATTAGAGGTCTGAATGGCATGCATACTAAAAGGTGACAAGGCAAAAGACAAAGAAACAAATGAACACAATGCAATAATTGTATGCATCAGACATATCTGTGTTGCTATGCCTCAGAATCAATACTGACTCCATAATAGATGTTACCCAGATTCCTGTACAACTTACTGTTCATTTGAAGAGCATTGGGTTAAAAATCTTGCTTTTTAGTAACTCTTCTATAGAATTTGTATGGCTTATAGGATGTATCAATTAACTAATTTATTAGTTATCTCACCCCCTTTTTGCACTAGGCTCTGGTTAATGATTCTCTAGCTTTTTATCCTTTTATTACAGGTTGCATTTCTCTAGAATGTGTATTACATAACACATCTAGGAACTTGTTTCCTGGGATAAAAAGCCCTACTATTACATTTCTTTGTTTTGACAGGTGCTTTTTCAGCTGTCTATCTATTTGTCTATCCATCCATCCAGAGAGCTTTTCCAGCATTGAGAAGTTTTATAAAATATAGCTTCCAAAGCTTAATTTAAGAAAGTGAAGTTTCTTCTGCAAGAAGAAGAGGACCTTATAAAATTGGATTCTTAAGAATTGGCATTTAAGGATTCCCAGAGGAAAGCTAGGTGAGAAAAAAATCTATCAGCTATTGTGAAAAGTGCATTGCAGGTGAAGGAGCTTAACACAAAACACATGCAATCAATGATGGCCCACTTGAACTTTACTTGTACAGTTATCTCTGGGGGAAAAAGATCTGTATGTGTTAGAATGACTGCATTTACCAAGAAGAGGATACCACAAAAATTATATAAAAGTAACAAGAAAAAACACTATGTTCAGGGAAGTTAACAGAATAACTGAAATGTAACAAAGGGGTTGCCATTATGAATGCTCGGATGGTTTTGGTGATGGATTATATATAGATTTCAATTCTTACAGCTATCAAGGAAAGTTTAGAGATGAATTAAACCATCTATTGTTTTGACTGCCAGCCATAACAAGATAAAACCGACATAAAAGTGACCGTACGCTGAAACACACTAAAATGTGCAAAAAATTATTAAGAACATTAAACCTGTTACTACAGCAGATAAAATAATGGGAAAACACGAGAAGCTTTTGATAGAATTATCTCTCTATTTAGTAGCAGCTGGTGCAAAACTTGCTAATCTCCATAGTAGTATTTCCTTGTCTAAATCAATTAAATATTCAATTTTATGTGAATTATACGAACTTTGTTTTCCTATCAAGAAGGGCTTCAAAATCCTCCACATGCTGAAATGGAAATAGGGAAGTACCATAAATAATTTATAAGGTCTTCTATAATTTCCTTGAAACATGGGCAGAAGTGCATATTATACAAGATAGTGAGATATCAGCCTCTCTAGTTGCAGATACCTTTTGCTAGAATTATGGTCTCAAGAGAGCATCTGGGAGGGATGGCAGTGTAACACCTCAGATAATGTTCAGGTTCAATTTTGGTTTTATAAAGTTCATACTAAAGGAAAATTTTATTCTATGGTAATTTAAACTGATTTCTTTGGGAAAAGACATCCAAGGCCCATATTTTAAATAGTAGATTATTGGTTGTATTACTTAAATTTCAGAAGAATACAGAAGACAAATCAAGATATGCATATGATTGGATAAAACTGTAAGCCAACTTATAGCTCTCCAGGTATGGAGAAATTCATTTGCTCCAGGACACACTCTTTGACAAGTCAGTAATCAGGTAGTAAGGGATCTAACCCAATAAAAGTCCTAATAATTATTTTAGCTTTAATTGGTATGTACCAGTTTCTGCATAGAGAAAGGAAATAGGTGTACCCAAAATTGTTCCGAGGAGCATGTTTTGAAAGAATTCTATATCCTAAGAGGTTAAAGCTCTATTGCACATAAAAAGTAAGAGCTTAATTTTATTTCTTTTATTTTTTGAGAGAGAGTTAGGATTGGTGGAATTTGATAGCAGTTACTTGTTCACCAGAACTTTATTATTCCTGCCAAAACTTTTTCAGGTTTTATTTTTAGGGGTTAGTAACAAGAACATCAATTACTAAAGTGGTAAAAAGGATGTCCATGTATCTAATTTATATTATGTTCCCCAGTTCTCCATTTGTTACATTTGCATTTCTCACCCTCAAACCATCACCTGTACTGTTTTCAGAGACAATTTTGAGGAGCCAAAGGTGTCCAATGTTCTTAACTGTATGTGGAAGCATAATTAATAATGGGATATAAGCATTAAGTCATCTGCATAAAGTAATATGGACAAGTTCCTTTACCTGAAAAAGAAGCTTCACTCAGGACTGAAACCTTAACATTAATAAATAAATAGTAGGGATGCTAGCATACATCCTCTTTATATCTTTAAAAATCTTGGTGTTATCTGCTAGGTATCCTATTGAGGTGAACCTAATCTTAATCTGAGTACATAAAGCCATGATGAAAACCAATAACCAGCTATCCAAATTCAGTTGATCTAACTTAAACCATAGCTTGTTTCTATTGATAGAAGCAAAAGCTTCATGGGAATCCAGAAAGACAATGGTTTCTCACGACAAATTTTACATACTTATTTATCAGATGATCCAATACAAGTCCACAGTCAATTGTTGTCTTTCCGGCTATAAACTCTGCCTATTTTTCTGCAAGCACATTGTTATCAATGACCCAGCCTTCTAATTTATTAGCTAAATGATTTGCATAAATTTTAGCTGTGATGTTAATTGGGCTAATCAGTCTACAGTTCTCTGGGTGACTATGATCACTTCTTTTGTATATTAGAACCATTATGTTTGTATTTCAGCCTTGGGAAAGTTGGCTAGAGGAAATTTATTTAATAATAAACCTATTTATTAACCAAAATAGCTAACAACATTAGCTTTTAATAAATCACTAGAGATATTGTCTTCTCCTGGGGCTTTGTCTCATTGCAATGCCAGGATCAGACATTTTCGTTTAAGAGAGAGGGTGCTAGGTGTAGCATCACCAAAATTTAGATTAATTGGAGAACTACGGTACCAGGAGTGGGATAAGGAGCAAACAATCCAGTATAATATTTCTGAAATTCTTTAGACACTAGCTGTTTCAGCATTAATCAATTTAAGCTGAATATCTGCCAGTTGGCTTGAGCAAAGTTTGCAGTGATTTTTATCAGCTAAATTAACAGACCATTTAATTCTTTTTGTCCTAAATGTTTTAATGCAGGTATTTAGATTGTTATATATTCTCAGCATTCTACTCTCTTCCAGGCCAGAATATTGGAATGTGATAGATGCTGATCACTACAGCCTTGTAGGATAATTTCAAATTTTGAAATGTTTCTATTTTGGCAAAGGGAATACATACTGTACATACAGTAGTCAAATATTGTTGTTCCATTTGCTGATAAGTATGTGAAATTACCAGGAGAATCTCTGGGATGAGAGTCATTCAAAATTTGAAAATTTCATTTGTAAAGTAGATTTAGAAGTTTAAGCCTTTCCAGGTTTATTTTGGAATCCCTCAAGGTATATAAAAAAGTAAGGTAGAGTTAATCAATATCAAATTTCAATCATTTTGCTATTTTGGTCTTATCACCTCCTATTCTTGCATTCAAATCACCCACTAAGGTAATATTGGGAATTTATCCTGTTAAACATCAGTTATGTTTTTGAGTGTAGTCCAGAACTCCTGGCTTTGAGTTTTAGCATTTCTGGGGGGCATATACACATTTAATGTTATTAGGGAAATCTTATTTGTTGTGATAAATCTCACTATGGGGAAAGAAGGATAACAGTCCAAATATATGTGCACTGCCTCCAAATTCCACTTCCTATTTAATAAAATATCCCAAAAGGGGTGGTCCAGATAATGTAGTTTCCTTGCTATTGCTTTAGCTATGATACAATTTTGTTTCATTTGTTTATTTAACAAATATTTTTGTTAAAAATATAAGTACTATTTCTTAAGTATTTTCTTCTGTACATACTTAATCAAAATGGCTATTGCATATATCCATTTTACTCTGTCATATAATTGTATTGGCAATTAAACAAATAAATTAATTTGCTTACAATTAAAATTAAATTAAAATAAAGAATCAAGATTTTTTCAAGAATCTTTCAGTAGTAGACTCTGAAAGTGTTATTTCCATGGCATTCTTTTCAAAAGAAAATACTATTTTTTATAATAAAGCAACAACCCAAGGGCAATGAGAAAAAGAATATAGAGGTTTTTGTCTTGTTGGAGAGTAAAATTTACTTAAACTGATCACAATAAATATATTGGTTCAGGAGAAACTAAAAGAGGTTTAAGCTGACATGCCTATATTTGTGGAAAACTTGTTTGTGTCTAATATAACATAAAAAATGTTCAAGTACAGTTTGTCCTTGTGTTAGGATTGCTCTATAGAAGTGCTAACATCCTTAGGTTGAAACCGTAGGTTATATAGTACATATTTGCTGATCATGTAAAATAAATCTGACTCCCACCCTCCAGGTTTGTGGTTTAAAAAAAAATAATCATTCCAGCTTGTGTCTTTTTGTTTGACTTGTCTTTTCTCCCAGATACCATGCTTCTTTGAAAAAAAAGAGGAAAAAAACCCCTTCAAACAGAGGGAGACCAAATGACTGCAAAGAAATATAATCCTTCCATTCTTCCACATCACCCCTCCCCGCATCCTATCAGTACCTATCCTTCCATCCTTTCCCCCACCATCAGAACTGATGAAGCTTCTTGGATTAGAAGAAAAATGTTTTCTTCTTCTTCCTCAAAGAAAAAACAGCCCAGCTGCCTTTTGAAGAAAAAAATCACCTTTGAGACAACTATAACTTGGATGACTGAGAATTTGTCCAGACACACAAACACAATACTTCAGTGGAGGTCAGTGGTGAAATCTATTTTTTTTCACCACCGGTTCTATGGGCGTGGCTTGAGGGGATATGTGATTGAGTGGGCGTGGCAACTCAACATCACTCATGGGAAGGTGGGGCGCTGGCACCTTGCTGTGAGTGACATTGAGTTGGCCACACCCACCCAGGCACATAACCAATGCTGTAGAGATGGCGATGCTGACTGACTGCCAAATGCAGGCAAAAGGTTAGTTGGAAAAAAAAAAGAGGTGGCGGCTGAAGGCTTCTGGTGCTGCTTTTTGCCGGCGTGAAGGGCCTGCAGCTGCCGTCTCTTTGCCAGCTGGGATGAAGCCAGGAGTGGCGGCTGGAGGTTTCTTACACCGGCAAAGAGGTGGCGGCTGCAGGATTCTCACACCACTTTTTGCTGGCGTGAAAGGCCTGCAGCCACCGCCTCTTTGTCAGCCAAAACCGAGCTGGGAGCCACCACAGCCTGCCCCTTTATGATTCTCCCCACTGCGGTGGCAGCGGTAGCTGGAGGCAGGCACACTCAGGGGACAGGCAGTGACAGCTGGCTTCCGATCAGGCAGGGCCAGCCTGGCCCATGCTTAGGCACCACAGAGCTCACCATTGGGCTCAGCGGGGTGGACCGCTGCGCTGCAAAGGAGAGGCCAGCATGAGAGAACTACGAGGAGCAGGGGAAAAGGAAAAGCCCCCTTCTCTTGCACCGGCCACTCCGTTGCCCGTTTCACCATTGCAGCGCCACGCCATGGAGCTTTTACCCCTCCACCCCCCAGATGACCTCGCTTTCACCCAATTCTCCAAGCATTTCTTCGCCTACCTTATTTCCAGCTTCATCGCATTTTTCCTTCTTGAAATTCACTCAATTCCAACTTCACGAGATCTTTTCCTTTCGTGAGAAGTTGGAATTGATTGACTGAACTTTATTTTAGGGAAACTTTCGTTTCCCTGCACACGATGGCGAGAAGGAGAAAGAAATGCAATGGATCTGGAAATAAGGTAGGCAAAGAAATGCTTGGGGAATTTGGCGAAAGCGAGGGCATCTGGGCAGTGGTGGGTGGGGAAAACTCTTCTGCCCACAAAGAGAAGAAGAGAAGTGGCTGCTTCCCTTCCCCACAAAGAAGGCAGGTAAACATGGAGGGGCCGTGTGCGGGAGTAGGGAAGATAGTGTGGAAGGCAGGGAAGGGAAGCTCCGGGGACTGTGGGGGGGCGCAGCTAGCTGGGCCGCATGGAGACGCAGCACCAGTGAGAAGTGAAGCGGCGGCAGTGGCTTACTTACCCAGGCAGGCAGGCAGATCAGGAGCAGTTGGGCACAGGCGTGTCCTCGTGGGAAGGCAGGAAGAGACACTGTGGTGACTTAATTGCTTGGTAGACTTAAATAGGCTGATAAGCCTATGCTGGTGTGGGGAGGCGAGATGAAGAGTGATTGGGTGGGCGGGGGCAAGCGGTGATTGGTTGGTGGGGTGGGGTGAGCAGGGGGCGGGGTGAGTGGGCGGGCAGGGCCAGGGCCAGCCAGTGGTGATATTTCCTGGTTCTCCGAACCAATCAAAATTTTCCCTACCGGTTCGCATAAACTGGTGCGAACTGGCTAAATTTCACCTCTGGTGCAGAGGCCAAAAACATGACGTGCGGAGGCTGAAAATGTGATGCGCGGAGGCAGCGATCGGCGGCGATGTGCTGTGGCGATCCCCACAGCCTTGTGTCAGGGTTCCATCTAAGTTGCAATAGTCCATTCAGCACTCAGACACAATTATATCCAAGTAAGAATTTATTAAAGAAACCATGTTGGTACATCTGGAAAAAACCTGAATCTGAAGCCCCAGGTTTTTCCCCACCCAAAAGAAATCAAAGATCCACCTCCAATCCATCATCAAAGGTCACATTCCCCAATCCTCTTTCGAATCCAACTTCCCTCTTGGCACCCCTCTTCCAGGTGCTGATCTGGATGGCCTTGACTCTCTTGAAAGGAATTTTGTTTTGTCTACTAACCCCTCTAAGTGTATGAGAATAAACCCCCTCCCTGGTGTGGCAGCCGCAGAAGCCTTGCAATTATGGCTTCCAAGGCTGACACTTAGATCTGGATCACGGGTCCACCCTGGAAACAGCAAAGGACTTGCCAGCAGTGCCTCTGCCAGTAAAAACAGAGCTCAGGAGGGACGCATGTGGTCCTCCCGAGCCCCGTTTTCAGCTGCAATGGACTCCTGCAAAAACGGATCTCGGGAGGGCTGCACATGGCCCTCCCAGGCCCCATTTTTGGCCATGATGGCCTCCTGCAGCCCTCTTTAAAATTAATATGTAGATGTAAAGATCAGAGGTTGAAAGATGTTCCTATTGTGTATACCTAAATAATACTACTATGGTTATTAGCATTGTGTATTAAAATATTGAATAATTAAACGATGAAAGATTATATACAGGGTGAAGCAAATACTAACATGTCAACAACCTTTGAACATAATACTGATGGGAATAGGAGTCTGTTTCTATTGTAGATATGCACTCAATTTGTGCCAGGCATTGTCACTTTGCTTTGAAGGTGGGCTGTGTGGAGTGATAATGGAATCCAACATGGGTCTGACCGGGCATTCCCCTGTATTGCTCTATAAAGAATTAGTGGAAAGAAGAGTGTCTACTATCATTCAATTTCTGATTTAGAAAGAACTTCAGATTAATGTGAATCTGAATGTACCGTGTACAGTGTGATATAGTGGTTTTGGTACTGGGCTGACACCGGGGAGGCTTGTTCAAACCCACCCACCCCGAGTCATGGAAACTCACTGTGTGACTTTAGGTCAGTCACTATGTCTCACCCTAACTAACTTCACAGGGTGGTAGTTGTGGGGAAACACTGGAGACAAGAATTCCACGATTGCTATCTTGACCTGCGAGAAAGGAAAGATATAACTAACAAGCAAAGCAGCTCAATTTGAAAATGTTCAGAGGGGAAGGCACTGGAATGACAGGTGGAATGTAACAATTAAATCAGCCTTCCCTAAACCTACTATGGACAAGACTTATTGGGACTGCAAATTCTGAATTCTCAGCCAGCGTGACCAATAATAGCTGGGACTCCTGAGAATTTGAGTCTTTCTATAGCTGGTAGGTGCCAGTTTGCGAAAATATATTAGATACATGCAATATTCATTCATTCATTCTCAATCCAAATTAATCCACTGCAGGGGGAAAACCTTCAATTCCTTGCTAACATCATTGATATGCCAAAAGTTGGTTCTAATTAATACCCCTTACACTGAGTTATCATCTGTTTGGTGTTGTGTTTTTTCAGGGAGTTTGCTTTTTTGATAAATCCAATTAAAAACTTTTAGGGATGTAGCTAAAATTGTACCATCCAGCAAAAGGGGAAGGTATTAGAGGCTCAAGAAAATTGTGATTGCTACAATCTGTACAGCACTACAAAGATCAGGAAAATCTGATCACCTATATAGATAAAGGGGATAAAGGCACAGATTGTCATATGAATGCCAGATAATTTTAGTGTATTGATTATATATAATAACATATGGTGGTGTTTTAGAACTTGCAAATCATTTTCATGTTCACAAGAAATGTATTTCTTTCTAACACGAATCAACCTTTGTGAGGGCATTATTCTACAGATGTTATAAAAACTGGAGAGAATGACTGCGTCCACTTTTAGGCCTTTAGCATCTTTTAAATATTAAAAACCTTCAATGGCTTCAACTACCACAGGAAATAGAAACTAAACACCCATTCTTGTTGAAAAAGAAGACCCACGGATAGAAGTCCCAATAGCTGCATAGAACACTCAAGGGAAGGCAGAGGAGATATGGCCCAAAGCTGAATATTTTTAAGTCAACGTTGGCCTTGCATCTAGAAAACTACCTCTTTGTATTTGCCCAGTCATGTCATCTCATTCTAAGTCAGCTGCATTTGTTGAATAGGCAGCTCACTGATGTATCCGAAATTCTATGAAAATTGTGAGAGCAAGTGTCTGCATGTTATTTCTTCTTCAAATCAGTGGTCTATGCAAGCTGACGCAGAAAGTCCTGCTGATGCAAAATCAAACAACACTCGGGTGCTTCTTCTCCTTCACACCAGTCTTCAGAGATACAAAACTTCTGGACTAGTTCTAGCTTTTGGTTTATCTGCACAAAGAAATGTGAGGTTGAGGGACATTACCCCCATTCCAAATTAATCAAGGCATGATACAACATCAGATGTTTTTGTATTCCATCCCTCTTACTTTTCTCCTTAATAGCTTCTCTGATGTTTTTCCAAACAGGGCAGGCAGGTGCTGTGATCCTCCATATGTCATTGAACCATAATCCCCAGCAGTCCTTATGCTGTAATAAGATTCTGGATATTGTAATTCTCCACTTCTGCTGATGATGTAGGCCTTCCCTCTTCCCCATTACAAAGCACTGTTGAAAATTTACCATAATTACTACCATCACTCGTAAGCTGTTTTTTAATAAAGTCTGTGGCATCCAATTCTATTAATGTAATTACAAGTATCAAAACAAATGTAATCAAAGGCTGCTCCGAATATGTATATCAGATCCATGCATCATTCATTGCTGTACCAGCATATGTGCTAAAGAATATTTCTGTCAGAAAACAGAGGCAGGAAAAGATGGGCATTTCATTAAATTCTTCATACCACAAAGGGGACCAAGTGAGGCATAACTAGAGGACTACAAGTTTGAGTGAGAATTTCCCCTCAGACACAAATAGCAAGAAGCAATGAGGCACTTAATGCGAGTGTGTATCTGTGCAAGTACATGCATGCGTATTTTATGAGTGAGTAGGATGTTCAGAAATTTGGGGCCAGAGGCTTGACAAATCATGTACAGAAGAAGAGAGAAAAGGCTTTATGCGAACTGCAGCACTCACATGCATGTGAATGCCATGTCTGAGGAGATTTCTCTCAGATGTCACTGAGCTGCAATATCATCTGCAATGTGGGCTATCCATCACACAACACTGACCAACCTTGTGACAAAAATGTAGTTATAGGAAGAGGCACATCCTGTACCACCAAGACCTGGGTGAAGCTTGCTAAGTAAAGCAAGCACACCTGCACATTCAGGGGCATCTGTACCATCACCAGAAGCTCAATCCATGGTGGGAACATCAAAATTGTACCTTGCTTTATCCCACATGGTAAAGGAACAGCAAAGCTGCCGCATAGAGAGAGAGCGCTTTCCATCAATTCTGGATCCTTGGGACTTCCACATTCAGACA
>JANHFL010003191.1:401178-411506 GCA_032468155.1 Oxyrhabdium leporinum | reverse complement strand
AACTTCCAACAGTTTGTTTAGTGACCCTATAAAGTTACAACAGCATTGAAAAAAAATACTTAGGACCATTTTTCACACTTATGACCATTGCAGCATCCCCATGGTCACTTGATTTACATTCAGTTGCTTGACAAGTGGTTTATATTTATGACGGTTGCAGTGTCCCGGGGTCATGTGACCTTCTTTTGCGACTTTTTGATAAGGAAAGTCAATGGGAAAGCCAGATTCTCTTAATAACCTTGTTACTATTTTAACAACTGCAGTGATTCACTTCAAGGTGCCAAAAAAAGTTCTAAAAATGGGGCAAAACTCACTTAACAAATTTCTCACTTAGCAACGTAAATTCTGGGCTCAATTGTGGTCATAAGTTGAGAACTCCCTCTATCAAATGCAGTTCTGCTAATGTGTGTTAGAAAATTAAGGCTGCCAAATGAATTGAGAATAATTAGATGTCAACTAGATGATTTTGTTCTCTTAGAACAGCCCTTTATATGTTACTGAGTCTGACTGACATTGAGCAACATGTTTGTAAACAGAAAAATGTTCATGCATATTCGAGTGCAGAGCTGTGAGATTTTATTGTTCATGAACTACTCACAATTTGGCCTTTAGGCTCAGGTTTTACTTTAAAAAAATCAGGTCAATAAGATCAAAGATTGCAATTAAGTGGATCCCAAGGTTAATTTATCTCTCTTTTTAAACAAGCGACATCAAAATCTTTCATTTGGCAGCTCTGATGCTCCAACTCATTTCACCTCACTTGGGCACTGAGTTGTTTGGCAACAATGGGTTATTGCGGTATTGCTAATTTCAGATTTGCATATTAACTCAGGATACAGCCTACAAACTGAGAGGAAAAAAAATGCTTTTCCTGAGTGAAGTGATCTATTTGTGACATTCTTCAAATCCTCCAAAATTCCTTTCTACCAGACTCCCTTCTTTGGTCAGATGAGGACCAATGAGTTCATACTCTTCAACATTCTTCAACTTTCTTCACGACTTTGCAATTTCTTGGCTCTAATGTCAGAGAAGTCAAGTCACTATGTCGGGCATCAAGTTATTACTCTAGTTTCCAGAATAACTTTCTCCCCATCATCATAAAATATCTTTCAAAGATCTGCTGTACAATTATGAGACAAGCTTCAAAAGTTATGTGATTTCCTCTCCTACCCCACCTCTAATTGCTCTGGCAACCAAAAAACTTCCATTTGTTTACAGCAGATGACTTATAGGGTAGGGGTTGAAAGCTTACTTTAAAAGGATAACACCCTGGAAAATAAGCACCAAGATCACAATAGACAAGTATGCCAGTGAAAAAGGAACAAAAGGAATGGGGAGAAGGGAGAGAAAGAATGACTATTTCTTTCATTGGATGTTATAATCAGAGGGCACTGAAAGGTGAATGAACTAAGGAAGAACCATCCAATTGGCCTCCTGTCTGCATTTAAGAAAGGTTTCATAGAAAAGACCAGAGAATTGATTCACTGTGATGTTGGATTTTAATCAAAGCCAGAGGATAAGTCAACTTTTTAATCAAGATTTTCTGTAATGGATTATTTTCCTAATTGGATGGGTACAGGAGACAAACACATAGAACCTAGTGCTCTTTGGCATTCTTTAAATATTGGTAAACTTTCAATCTCAGCTGATTGTGAGATAAAATCTCTACTGGAACAGGGCACTCTTGGAGGTCACACATTTAACTCGTAAAGCTATGCACTGAACAAGAGCCAGACAAGTATTATCTTAATTCGGTACTGTAATTAAGACAGTTATCCTTGCTTAGACAGTTCATTGATGGGTTAAACTCTGAAGGACACCCCACAGGTTACAAAGTTTTTGTTGGAAGCGAAATACATAGTAAAAGCCAACCAAGATTAATCATTTTCTGCTTTGTCCCTTCAAATCAGTGAAACAGATTAGGTATGCTAAATCTTATTTAATTCCCTAAAATGAAATTAAGTTATTCTCACAACCAATTGTTATAAAATGCAAAACCTACAGTATATTTTGGTAGTATGCCCGGTATGATGGAAGAAAGGGTAGCAGTTTTATCATCAAACTACAGAGTGAAATATTCTGGGGTTCTGGATTGGCCCTACTTACACAGGTTTGTTAATTGAGCTCTCTTCAGATAATAATAACTTTTTATTTTAATATAAACTTTGTCTGAAAAATAAAGGGTTCCTGGCTTTTGCATCTTTCTGTGTTTTTCTTGGCTCCAGCTCTTTGCTATTTCATAGCCATCTCTTCTTCAGTCCAGCTGATCTAGCCTACAAATACCAGTATTTACTATCTAGCAAGATACGTATCATGATTCAATAGCATAGACATATTTGAAGTTCTAAGATGTAGCAAGAAGGTAATTGCATGAAGAAAGATCCCTCAAAGTGTTTTCTTTTTCTGTAATGTACTATGCGTAAGTGTGGTAAAGAAGGCTACAATGGGGTGGTGTGTGTGCAGTGGGTGGGGGAGAGCATCATTTCTATGAAACAGAAGTTTTAGTCAGAAGGAACATTTGGATCTACAAAAAATACCTCATGATAGGGGCCTAATGGTGCAGTGGTTAGAATACAATACTGTGGGCTAACTCTGGAGTTTGATCCTGAGGGGCTCAAGGTTGACTCAGCCTTCCATGCTTCTGAAGTCAGTAAAATGAGGATCCAGATTGTTGGGGGCAATATGCTGACATTGTAAAACTACCCAGACAGTGCTGTAAAGCACTATGGGGCAGTATATAAGACTAAGTGCTATTGCTATCCTATTGGATTTTGTCAAGTTTTTAGTAGTAACAATTTCATGGTTTCAGATGGTCAGCATTTTCACAAGTTCATCTACTAGATCTACATAGTTGTACATTGTTTACAAGTTTATATTCGCCTACAAATGTTCATCCTCAAAGTCTTTGAAAGTGCCAGAATCACGTGACCAATGTCAGCAATGAATGGAGAAGGCATACCCTCCATGGTCACTTAATATTTCCCCTGGAATAAGTAGGTATTATCTGTCTTTCTCCTGCTCTCTTTGTCTATCCAGCTTTGATATCATCTTTTTTAAAATGAAAGATATTTTTTTTGCTTGTGGAGCTCCAGATCAATACAGGTGATAGATGACATAGATAATGTCACAAATTTGATGTCACAAGCAGATTTGAATGCATAGATTATGCCATAAAGCCAAATTAGAATTTGGTCATGTATAGACTTTCTGATGGACAACAGGCAGCCAAACAGATTTGACTATGTGGTTATTTCTCAAACTCAAATCAACAAATCCTTTTTGCCTTTACTTCACTGGTCTACTGCAAAACTATTAAAGAAAGAAACATATTGCCCAAAGCATTATTTCTGATGAAACACACTTCTCCATTTCATCATAGTCAACCTTTGCTCTCAGGCCTCCTTATCCCTATGTCTTTTTATTTCTGCTTTTTAGACACCACCCTCTCATCACTTTAGCTTTGCCTCTTGGCCTCTTTTTCACCACATAATTTCCAAGTCTTTGCCAGCAAATCCCACTATCTTTCTCCACAATAATAATACAGTTAGTCAATACTGCTGTAATCATAATGTGATTTACCAAAATCTTTTGAAATATTGTATAGAAATGTTTTCTGATGGAATCAGGATCATAATTCTCACCAAACTCTTAAAAAAATTAGTGAAAGCAGCAGTGATGAGATTAAGACCATTCTCCCTAAGCCTTGTCTTTATTTTATTTCTGAATGACCAAAAACTGCCAGATTGTATTTTGAACAGAAAGAATATTTACTTGTTACAGGAGTATTTAGTGTATGTGTGATGGTATTCTCCCTTGATTAAAAGTAAATCTTCAGGAATAAAAGCTTAATTAAATCTTCACTGAATAATGGTGGTACTAATAGCCACTAGTATGACATGAAATCTACACATATACCAAAGGATGGGGCTTGGATCATGGTGCCATGGCCATCTTGTCAGTGGTTGGATTTGAACTGAGGAAACTTTGTTCAAATCCATTCTTAGCAATGGAATCTCAGTGAATAGGTTTTGGCCAGTTTCTTTCAGCCAACCCCACAGTTCCTTCTGTGGGGGAAAAAAATGGAAGAGAATGATAGGTATACCATCCTGAACTACTAGAAGAAAAGATACAAATCTAACACAAAGAATATAGTTCCACAGACATATTTCTAAAGAGAAAAGGGCTCTTCTTTATCCTCTTATTTACAGTGATTTCAAGTATAACTCTTTTCAACACTTAGGTCTAATTCTCTTATAAAATTTCCACTCAGTTTAATCATTGAGTTTTAGAATTGGGTGGCTTTTTAAAAAAACCCAATGATTGAGACACATTCAAAAATATTATTTAGGATACGTAAAAAAAACTCTTTTCAGTCTCTTATAAGGAACACTCTAATCCTTTACTGCAAAAAAAAATATGCCATCAGTTTAACATTGTACTTGAGGCATTATTTCTTAAAATGATACTGTTAAACCTCTAAGTAAATAAAATAATAGTATCCTATATCTAATAAAACATGACAACAGATATCAGAAAATATTATTTTTTTTGCCCACCCAACTGGTAAGCTACTTTATGTGACACTTTTGAAAAAGGAAGCATTCATCCTGTGTCTCTCAAGATTATGTCTGAAGAGGGCAAACTGTTGCTTAGGGAGCATGGTTGAGGATGAAAAGGCCCTCTGTGTAGGTGACATGTTGTCTGCTCATCTAGGGCTGCATTTCATCTTATTTCTCTTGTCACAGAACCTGAGGCTAGTACTTGATGCAATACTAGGTTTGTCCCCCATTTCCCACACACACCTTTCCTGTCTCATTCAATTCTTCTTTCCTCTTCTTGCACTCTCCTAAGTGGGTGAGGGAATCCTGTAGAACAAAAATCATGGAACTTTCTGACATCATTTGATAAAACTGTGCATCCAATCCAAATCTCATCAATGGCATTTTTTTTGTAAAAATGCAAATGGCTGGGATTTGGATTAGGACATAAATACACAAAGATATGGAGTGGTAATACTCCAAATTCTGTTACATTTTGCAGTTAGACATGTCATGGGACACTATTAAGTTAGGACTAAGATATCTGCTTTTCAATTTTGATTATAAAGAGACTTTCAGACTTTACAAGGAATAATCAAGTTTTGACATTCCGATCCACTTTGTATGTACGTATTAGTAAAATTTATGCATGCTATGGTGAGAAAAAGAAGGCAGAATATAGATTTCCAGATTAAGAAATAAAGAGAGGTTCGAAAGCATTAATATTTTCTATTTCATTAAGGAAATTTACCTGTACATGGAAAATTTTCACACTCATCTAAGAAAGGGCAAATATCTCCTAAACATCTTCTCCTAATTCTAACATAATAGTTTCCATTTATATTTCTGATAGTCACTTTATATTTCATTCTAAGTATGATCAGCTTTATTACTGAGAAACTTGAAGTTGTACCCTGACTCCTCTTTTTTCTTATCTTGACCTCCAGACTATTATTTCCCACTATTCTTCAACTCTTGAATGCCACATTGGGGTGATAAGTGCAAGTTTGGAAATGCTTTGTAAACACACAAACAATTGGATATTGCATATAGTTTCGGTATACACTTCTTAATATAGATTCATGAATGTTAATATTGATTCTTATTTCTTCTATTATCCTACATGAATTTAAATAACCTTTTATTTCTTAATTCAAGCTTGGTGGCTGATTAGGCAGCTAATCTTATGCTCTTTTCTCATTTATCTCTCATCCAGTTTTAGACATAATAAATGGAAATAAAAGTTTGAAAGCCTTGTGAATACTGGCAGACCTAAAAAAATTTTTTCATGAGTAATAGAAAAACGGATGTCTTCATTTTGATATCAAATTTTGTACCTACATGACAATCAGCTGTATAAAGGATCATGATATGTGTAGTCTTAAACTTCTAAAGCAGTGGGCCTCAATCTTTTGTGCACCAGGGACCAGTTCCATGGAGAAAGGTTTTCTGCAGACTGGAGGGGGCATGGTTTTGCATGCTGCCTGCATCCCACGGATGGAGCTTCGCTTGTTTGCGCGGACTGTTTGCTGGCATGCCACAGACCGGTGCCAGTCCATGGACTGGGAGTTGGGGGACCCCTGTTCTAGAGTACACCAAGTTTATGTATTACTGATTTATATTCTGGTTCTCATGATGCTCTATAGATTTGAAATGTCACAATTTTTAATGCTAGGACATTAAAATAAGAACAAATACTAATTACAAAATGATACTTTATCATCATACCTGTTTAATGTTTCCCATTTGTTTCATTATGTAAAATAATTTTTAAAAAGTTCTAATGGGGTAAGAACTAGTCATAATACAAAGCAAGTAAACATTTCCCCTTCTGGCTTGAACTAGCTACTTTAAATGTTGATGTAAACATGTGTCATGCTTTACTCTAGTGGATAGATGGCACTTTCTAGCATACCATTGTTTCCCTTTGGCTGTTTTAAAAATAACTTGAATTTCAGGAAGTTTGTGAAAAAGCCCAAGATGACGAGGTAATGTGGTTTTTGGGCCTGATTCCTCATAACCTTCTGAATAAATGCCTTGTACCTATTCCCAGAGAGAATTTGCAACTTTTCAGTTGAGTGGTGTCCCTGATTCTGCTCGTCTGTGGTCTTCTCTTTCTCACAGCCATGCCAGGCTGATTTTCTTTCTGATGAGGTCAGTAAGAGAAGTATAAAAAAAGAGTAATCTATAATGTAGGTGAGGCCAAGGGAGGCTCCACACAGGCACAGGAATCTCTAAAAGGCCTAAAACAAAGCCAATGGCAACTCACTTCTGTATTCTTGCCAAGAAAACTAAAACTAAAAACAAATTCCATAATCTGATAATCACTCAAAAAGCATCACATACATATACAAACAAACTCTGCTAAGTAGGTAGACAGACAGATAGATACTGACACACAAATGCTGACAAAATATGTACAGTATATAAGTGGAAAGACAGACAGACAGATGCTTTATTGAATGAATTTCCTTCCCTCTATAAGTGGTTTGAAAAATAGTTTTTGATCTGCTGATTTATAATTTTAAAATATATGCTTTTAATAATAAAACATCCTTGCTATAAGCCACTCTGTTACTGCTATGCTTCCCAAAATGAGCCAGTGTATGCTTGTGTATAGTCTCTGCCAATTTCTTTTTAATGGCCTTTATTCCTTAAGGTGATGATCCTATTGACTTACCAGCTTGAGTTGTTTTGCATTATCTATGTTAGGCATTTGCATTTCTCCCTTTATGACCGTTTTAATTAGTGCTTCCCAATTTCAGCTCTTACTAAATATGAATGAAGCAGAAAAAGTGTAACCTAGCTGGGGCATATTGCTGTTTAGTGCTGGTTACGATCTTTAGCCGAGATGCTGGGATTCATTCTCATCTCATTTGCTGAGCGCTCTATCATTAAAGTGTCATTGAAAACTGACACCACTTAATTTTAGCAGCTTTCAATTCTCGTTTGCAGCAAGAATAGCTTTAAATGGAGAGGAGTGCAAATTACAGAGGGAAAGGATATTTTTACACTGCACTCAGCATTTCATCAAACAAAGCTGCCTCACAGAGAACAATACATTTATAAAACCAAATTCTCATCGGAGAGTGATAAATGAGGCTTTGTTCTTCCTCTTGCGAGCTTCTGGTTATGGGGAACATAAGTGACTATAAGCTTGGCTATTTCATATCAGATGGACAGATAGACAAAAATTGTATCGTGGCATGGTAATTTTCACATCTCCAAGAAAAAAAATTGGTACATCTTTGTCAAACAAAAGACATGGGAAATCCTCCTTTCCTTAGCTGGTTAATTGCTTTCTTTCCTTTTGTATTTTGAACCCTGGAGGAATTAAGCAGACGAACCCACCAGGGATACCCACAATTTTTAAACCTTTCAATCTGGTTTTATTCCCTAATTGAATACACAGTTTCTGTACACACCCTGCATTTGAAGGCCAATGTGCTCTTCTTAATATATCTTGCAGATCATTTGTTAAAGGCAGATGGAGATTGTGTTTGCTTTCATGACCCACTTCCTGTTATGAAGATCCATTCATCCATAAGGAATTTGACCATAATCTATCTCTTCCAAATTAAATCATCTTAAGGGAGAAGGTCATATGGAAGAAAATAGATGGAATTAGGAAAAAAGATAGGAAAATCTCTATTCAAGAAAAAAAGATGAAACAATGTTCTTGTCAATATAAAATTCTGTCTATGTGTCTTGTATTCAGATTAATTGCAGTCCTCAAATGTAGCTGTTTCTTAATTCTCAGATAGGAAATTTATCAATTTAAGAAGATTTAAGGGCAAAGTCAAAACTGCCTGTTTTCTAGGAATTCTTTAGCCAGTTACCATAAATGTGGCTCCTTTGGGCAGTTTTGATATAGTATCTGTGATAATTTGTATGATATTATCTATAAACATTACAAATATGAGCCCTGTTAGAAAGTGGATAGGTGGATCCACAATGTGATTAGTTCCACACTGTGGATTGGTAAGGTAACTTAGGCCACTTGAACAGAAGTAAAGTAACTTAGGCCACTTGACACTTTTTAAACGTTTCCTCCATCTCAAAAATTGGTGTTTTGTTCTAGTTAAATTGTTGGAATAAGAGAAAATTTTGAAAGTGGATAGGATCAGATGTAATTATTTCTCAAAAAAGAAGAAAAAAGTTTAAGGATTTAAACTGACCCACCACCATTTAAAAAAAATATGTTTCCTTTAACATTCATTGAAGATAGGATTAAATATATATATGAATGCCTTGAAAAATATATGCTTCTTTCAAAAGAAGCCCAGATTTTTAAAAGGAATTGCACACTCTATTTTGGAAGGGATAGGGGGTTTGGGAAATCAGAAGAAGGGAAAATCACTATTACCTCATGCATGTTGAATCAAAAATAATCAGATTTATCCTCACCCAAGTATTGTAAGGAATCAGTGGAGTCAGGCTGTAAAACAAAGTTGAGGTGCACAATTTCAAAAGAATGGTTTGTTCAGATTACTGAGTCAACTCCATTATACATCTTAAGTGTTGAGGATCACTTTTTGGAACATTAGGTGAGGGGTACGAAGTTTCAAAACTTCTGTTAAAGTCCTTTGCGCTTAGATAAAGATTAGAGTAGATACAAAAAGGAAAAAAGATTTGAGGCAGGTTCTTTGTTGACTGTGCATTCATATCCAAAAATGTAATCTATACTCTGTTCTATTTGCATTCAATTTGCATTTATATTCAAAAATTTAAACACACAGACTTGTATCACACTGCTAACCTGCAATCTGATGTAAACAGTCTATTTTAGGATTCATTTTTCAGCAAAGTTGGTTAAGTTTTCTGTTAGCTAATAGCGGAATTAGCAACAGATATCCCTATCCTTAACCCTAATCAGAATCAGGGCTACAATGAAAAAAAATATTATGAAGGAGTCCTAACACTAGTTGGACCAATTTTCCATCAGTTTCCTTTTTGATAGAGAATTTTTAAAGAGACTGATTCATTTTAAGCACTTTAGAATTGCATTTCATATAACGAGCATCACAAGTGTATATCAGTACACTGCATATATTTGTTAATTTGTGCCAAATGGGTAATGATATGTTTATTCACAGCTAGTTTTTGGAGACACGAAATAGAATAGTATTAGCATGCTTGCTGTAAAACAAGGATTTGGTTGTACTTGTAATAAAATGGTCAAAAACTACAAAAACTGACCAATACTGATCATGCCATTAGCAAAAATAGTCACATGTGACATGGGTACAACCATTGCTAATAACTTTATTTTTATAAAAAGTCTATGCGATTCTCAGTCATCCAGGTCATGGTTGTCCCAAAGATGCTTTTTCAGGAGGCAACTGGACGTCTTGTTTTGCTTCTCATTCAAGAAGCTTCTCAGCCCTGACTGGATGGCGGGGGATGGAAGCATATATAGTCCTTGCAGACAGTTGGTCATTTGCATTCTTTTAGTGAGTCATTAAGACCAGCTGGAGGTTTATCTATGTCCTCAGGATCACCTGAGAAATGTAAGAGTATACAGTAAAGAACATTTGTTAGTAAATTAAGTGGAAGAAAGAAAATAGATTATTATATGTCTATGAATTTAAGAGAAAGGTGAAGGATGCAACAGATTTGAATCCAAGTAGAATGGAGTAGATAAATACATGCAGGGAAATGTGAGTGTAAATATAATTATGAGTGTAGACATAAAAAAATTCACCAAACTATGAATTCCTAATTTCATATGTATCCACAACATACTAGTATCAGTTGGTATGTTGTGGATACATATGAAATTAGGAATTC
>JANHFL010003191.1:371885-384154 GCA_032468155.1 Oxyrhabdium leporinum | reverse complement strand
CCTCCTCCTCACTGTTTTTATGAACTACCCTAAGGTATTTCTGAAAAAGTGAGTTATAAATCCATAAAATGGCAGGATATTAAGTCTCAATTCAATTTTGTTTCCTTATACTTCTATTCATCTACCCATCTGTAAATTTGATCATTGTGTTTTAACATCTAGCCCTAGAAACAAGTAGTGACAAAATGAGCTCTGAAATGGTTAGTTGTACTGCAGCTGCCAGCACTCATGAGATAGTTACTGTTAACATACAATAGAACTTAACTTAATTACAATGAGAGGTCTATAAATTAAGGCAATAAAACTCTATCACAGTGATTGAAAATTAAAAAAAATATGGGCTGAAACAGCAAATATGCATCAGAGCCTATACCTGACCTAGTCCATGGCTGTGAAATCAACAATATTTTATTTCTCTGCCTTCATTTTATCATAATAGTAAGATCCCATCAAATTGCTTCAGATAAGTTATTATACTCCTAACTGTTACTTTACAAGAGTATGATAGATGTTTGTGTCAACTCTTATTCCAGACTATATATAAAAAATGCATAGTGCTGATGTAATTGTAAAACAGTTAACAACTGTTAACAGTATTGAGGATGCCAGTTAGTTTTACCTCTAGTGACAGTCACTGGTTCAAAATCTCCAAGGATGTATGATTCTTATCTTCCTGACTCTGCTGTCAATGAGAAGTAGAAACTAGCTTGTATTATAAGAGTTTTAATGTGATGATGATCTCTGATGATGATCATTGATTTTATTGCATTTTCTGTCAGTTTAGTGATAGGATTTAGAACAGGCAAGAGTGTTCGCATTATAAACTGAATATATCAAATAATTATTCTTTCAAGAACAGGAGAGAGAAGAGGAAAGAGAGGAAAGAGGAGAGAGAGGAAAAATAAGATGTCTAAAAATTTAGGCAGACATTACTATTTAGCTAGATCTCCTCTGACATTTGCAGTTAAATCCAAAATAATTTAATTCAATCTAAGTGCTAGAATAATTCCTTTCAGATTGTAACAGCTTTTTTAATTTTACTGTGGGTGATAAAAATGTTAGTGTTTTTGGAGGCCTTTAATAAGGCTATGCGAGAAATGGAATCCTCTGGAGCAATTTGCTTTTCACTGTTTTTCCACAAGTGGCATCAAAATCACTAATATATGATTGCTCCATGAAAAAGCAAATGGTTTGAATTAAATTCATCCAGCCCAAGGCTTGATTCAGGGAGCCAAAGCTAAAACTTCCCTCTAAAAATAATTGTGCAACTTTTATTTGAATGCTTCCAACAGGAAAGATATGACCATATCTTTAGTAATAAATTCCTAAATTTATCTTCCAGGATATAATCTGAGTCAGTCACTGGGACCAAAGGTTTATTCTTCAAAGCTTTCAGGCTTATGCTGGATCCCATCATAAAGGAGCTTCTCTTTCTCCAAAATATGTGCATTGGGCTGTTCTATGCATTGCATTTGTATGGTCACTGGTTGTGTGTAGCTTTTAGTTGTTAATTAGGGGGTTGACTGCTCTTCCAGCCAGCAAGCTTAAACACCTTAGGATCTAGTCATGCACTCAAGGACAGCAGAGAAAAAAGTATATCAGCATTTTATTATTTTAAAGAATATCATCATATCATTCATCAGACCAACCAACCACCTCTTTCTCTAGCTCAGGCTAAATGCCAGTTCTTTCAAACTTTCCTGAGACAGTTTGTTTGCCATAACTCTAATAATCTATGCTGCAGTTCTTTTAATCCATTCCACTTTCTCTTCTTTGTGATATATTCACAATTCCGGCTAGTTTAAACCTAACCTATATATATAAGAAACCAGGGAAATTGGCACAACAGATGCAAATGCTTTGTGTATAAGTCTTAGCAATAGTTCAGGATGTTCTGATATTACATTTTCTCCTTTAATCAAATACAAAGCACCTCCATGAAAATGGAATTGATTGAAGCTATGCAAGTGAAAAGTTTTTCCTATCTCACAATCCACATCCTGAGGAGCAAGGTGGCTCCTGTGGTTAGGTTACTGGGCTGATGATCGGCAGGCTTGCATTCGAGACTCCATTGCTGCCACATGGCAGGGTGATCTCCCATCACTTGCTCCAACTCCTGCTAATCCAGCAGTCTGAAAGCAGGTGACTGAGTGAATAGATGGGTACCATTTCAATGGGCAGCTTAATGGGAACACAAAAGGAGCCTCTAGTTGGGTGTCGCCCAGGCAATGGTGATGTCACTGGTTAATCCCTTCAACTGGAAACACTTCCATGCTCCCAAAATGACCGTAGTAGTATACTCGTGCTACACTGAACCAAAATGTATGATGAAAAAGGAAATTTCAATTTTCTTTTCTATCAAAAAGAATCAATTTTCTTTTCTATCAAAAAGAATCAAAGATCAGCACCAATGAAACCCAGCCACAGAGTCCCATTAAGCTGGGTCAACCTAAGCAACAGAACTGAGATGCAAAGGCAATGGCAAACCACTTCTGAAAACTTTGCCATATATATATAAAATAAATATTTTTAGCATCAAGGCAGGGGAGGAGAGAAACTTTTCCCCCTTCAGAGAACTTACCCGTAACTTGACTCTTTTTAGAGGAGAGGGAAAACTCTATTTGGAGCAAAAGTTGGAGTCCAACAAATCTCTGTTCTAAACAATCTCCAGACAAGATACATCTTAAAGTTAACTGGAACTGTGGAACACCCTGTAAAATATAGGCAGGCAGATTTGCCAGAGCAGCAACTGCATTTCATGGACAAGTAGAGTTTAATTTCAGCAATATTTTAAAACTCAATTGGGCATTAGCAAAGTCTTCTAACATTTTCTTTATAATTGGAAGAGGGAAAATGTGTAGAATCCATATGCAAAGACACAGATTTGTATTTCTATTCTCTTTGGCTATCTCAGGAAATGAAGCTTTAATATCTCCCAAGAGGCTTGGAATTGTCCTTGACTACCATGAGGTGAATGCAAGGGAACTCCAGGTTTGCAAAGCTTTCCCTTTCTTAATTGTATTCCAATATATGAAAAATGCCTTTGCATATTAAAAATCCATCATCTATTGGGATCTTAATGGGAGCAAGACCCACGGTGGTAAAGCTTCCATCACTGGTGTTCTTGGGGGTTGATCCAAGGTTGCAAGTGACTTATGAAAATAAATGTGCCACATGTGAAAATGAAGCTATATTTCTAGAACTAAGATATATAAACTTAAAAAAGAACAATTGAATGGGGACAAAGTTCACTGATTATTTTTCCCCCTTGGACGATAAATCTATTTTTTTCTCCTGCATAGGTTTAAATTTTATGAAATCTGTGCTGGCTTCAGATTTTGTTTTCTTTATATCTTGTGCTCAATCAATGCCAACTGGGGAAATCTAATACAGGTAGAGCTCAACTTACAACAGTTCATTTAGTGACCATTCAAAATTACAATGGCACTGAAAAAAGTGACTTATGACCATTTTTCACACATGATCAAAATTCAGATGCTCAGCAACTTACTCATATTTATAACGGTTGTAGTGTCCCAGGATCATGTGATCACTTGTGACCTTCTAACAAGCAAAGTCAATGGAGAAGTCATATTCATTTAACAATGGTGTTACTAACTTAACAACTGCAGTAATTGACTTAACAACTGTGACAAGGAAGTTCATAAAATGGGACAAAATTCACTTAACAAAAATTAAAACTAGGAACAAAAATTTTGGGCTCAATTGTGGTTGTAAGTCAAGGACTACCTGCCATCTTTAGAATACCTAGAACTACATCTATCTCCAGGCACTGTATCCTCAAGTTATTAGAGGATCACGGGAGCCATGCAGTGATATGCTTATTCCCCTGTTTCTTTTCTCAATTCTCCAACCTTTAGTCCTGCCAGGTCCACAACACAATCTACAACAACCACAATGAATGTTCTATGTTTTTCTTGTGACATCAAAGTCTTTGACTTCTGGTGTGCCAAACCTTGTTGATGAAACTATGATGCATACCTTTTGTCGCTCTCCATTCTCTAATATACTCATTTCATTTGAACAGGTAAATTACATATTACAAAGACTAAGACTGCTCCTGGAAACTGATAGTACGGTATCTTTTTTTTTAAACAATGTGTGATATAATTTACTTCAGATTTGTTGGCCTTATAATGCCCAATCAGCATGGCCAAAACTCAAGACCTCAATGTTACAGGAAAAAAGTGCTTTATTCCCCCGCCCTAATTTTTCCCCCTCATGTTTCTAGTCAAAATACTGTGCTGAGTAGAATATGGGAGCTGTAGAGCAATAGAACTGGAGAGTGTCAAATTTGGGTTGGCAGACTAGGATTATTTTTTTGGTGTTGATGGGAGTGGTGTCCATGCAGAAGGATAAAAAAAAATCAACCACAGGTTGGGATTCCACTTCTTGATTTTTTTATGTACTTTTTTAATGTACTTTTATGTACTTTTATGTACTTCTGTGAATACTCCTAGGTGTATTAAGCATATTTCCTCTTCAGATATTTCTTAATGAAATTGGAAGAACAAAATTTTAACTGCTGCTGAGCTGTTGTTCTGTTGTTTTAATGTATTAATTGGTTATTTCCATTGATTATTTTAATTGTTAGGTGCTCTGAAGACTATGTAAAGGGTGATTATGATTAGAATGGAAATATCAATCAATACAAGATGCTCTTCTATTTCTCACTACAGATACTTTTATACTTACATATTTTCTGTCCAAAAATACTAGTCACTGGCATACACTATTGAATCATAAGATAGGGATGATAATCAAAAAATTATCTAGAGCAGAGGTGGGGAACGATGGCCCTTTATGACTTGTGGTCTTCAACTCTCAGAATTCTGGTTGAAGTCCACAAGTCATAAAAGGGCCATCATTCCTCACCCCCTGCTTGGTTCAGCATATACCAAACTACTTCAGACAGGTGGCTGTTCAGTCTTTAGACTTAGAAGACTTAGAATAATTTATTGTCACTTTTAATGTATACTAATTGGCATACATTAAAATGAAATTACGTTGCATACAGCTCTGAAAGGGTTTCCGCCTCTAATATAAACATAAACATGAAAAGATAAATAAATACATACATACAAAATTATGCATGTACCCACATATATTATATGATTTCTTTGTTTGAAGACCTCCAGTGTAAGAAAATATGTTACTTAATGAGGCAACCTATTCAATCAATTAATAACTCTTACTATTGATAATTCCTTGTAATATCTAATTGGAACCCTCTTGAGCCAGTCCATTTCTGCCTGAGACTACTATTATACCTGTCCTCAGACTTCTTTTCTGAAGGTTAAATCTGACCATTTCTTTAACTATTCTTATCTGTTGGTTTCAAGTCCTTTTGACAGTCCTCCTCTGACTTCATTGAAGTTTGCCAAATGTCCTTTTTAAAATGTGTGTCCAGAATGGGACAGAGTATACCAAGTGGGGTTTGACCAAGACAGAATAGAGCAGGACAATTACTTCCCATGATCTGGATCTTATGATTTGTTAATACAGTGCAACCCCAAGGAGCATTTGCCTTTTTATAAGCTACATCACTGTTGGCTCTTATTCAATTTATACTCTGTGATTACTACCACATTCCCCCTGCCCCATTTCCTTTCACATAGATTACATGTGTTACTTTCAAGCAATTCCATCTTTCATTTCCACACCTGACCCTTTTTCTTTTAAATGTTTTAGAAAGTTCTGTGTGTAACTGTATGAATCCCTTCAAATGTCTTTCATTCTTCCTTCTGATTGTGATTGTGCCTTTAATATTTTTTTTTGCCAGATTTTCCATTCTTCTCAGACAAGGTTCTCTTTCAGGATTCCAAGTTATTTGATCTGACCTAGTTTCATCCAAATTCATCAAAACCCAATCTTCTAAAACCAAATATGCAGATCTTATTTTTAAAATCTATTCCCCCTTCTCTTGAAATTATGCACAGATAGCACATCACTTTTTCCCAAGGTTCCATTTCTTGTGCCAGTTCTTTCCTGATGATAAGAATTAGGTCCAAAATAGCAGAGGCCCTTGTTTCTTCTTTCATCTTTTGACAGAAGAGGTTTTTTTAGTTCAGCACCTTCCTGATGAGATTGGCAAGGTGCCTGCTGGACACTTTCTTCTCAGTTTTCATGAGCTGACAGTAGTTTGATGGGTTTACTAACCATCTGTAAGCCTTGATAATGGTTCCCCTATAATATAACAGTCTCCTTGTTTTTAATTTAAGTATTCATTATGTAAACTAGAATAGCATATGCTTTAAATATTTCTTTGCAGTAATGTTTGAAGCAGAGAAATCTGAAGAGCAGCACCACACCATTACAATATAAGTTCTGCCACTTTTGTATGTGGGTCATGATGCAACACATATGCAAGAAGGGGGTGGAGCTAAGAATGAAGACACTTCTATTTTGAGGGGAAAGTAATCAGAAATAAATATAATATGCTCACTCAGTTGTGGGCCTCAGTGGTTCTTCCTGTGTTCAGTGAAATTTATGAGTGATTAGTATCTCTCAGTGTCTGGCTGTAACCAGGAAAAAGTTGACATTCCACAGCTGCTAAAGACATAAAAGAAATATGTAGCATACAAATGGCATGATTTGCTATATGCCAAGCTGTGACAAATGTTAAAAATCAAAGAAATGAAAGGCTGCACTATTGGCTGAAATGTCAAATAGATTAAATGAAAACAGGATGATCCTTAGCCATTAGAGAGATCCCAAATCTATTGTGTAGGGAGTATTGGAAAGGGAGAAGGAAAGAAAATGTTTGAAATATAAAAGTAGAAACAGAACAATGCTGTCATAAACTATTCACAAAAGTCAGTTGGAATCTGAAGCAAATATAATCCACATTTGGAACTGAATGAACTGGTGGGGAAAAGAATTCAACTGTGGACATTAGGTATCATAAGTCTACATTTTGTTTTTATTGGAAGTAACTTCTGCTAATATTTCATTTCATGTTGGGAAATGAATATATTTTGGATATATTTAAAATATAAAGGACAACAGAAACAAAGGATGTTATTCCAGCAAAATAATTCTGTTTGATCAAGTGTCTGTAACTGACCATCGACAGGCTATTCCTTTAAACAGTGTTTCTCTTTGCTCTAAGACCAAGTAGAAGGAACTATTTGTGCTACAATTCTGTCTGTTTGGCAAAGGAGGGAATGATCACATTCATCACATATGTCTGTTCCAATAATTATTTGGACCAACCATTGATTGAGGTTGGACTGGTGCTATTTTCAAGGCTGAGCACCCTTCCCCCTTCTCTTTTCCTTTAATGCATAATTGTGATGCTTCATTTTGTGACTTAGTATCTTGGTTTATTGAGTGACAGTGTGAAAGCAATTTCCAGTTCAGCTGCGATGAACTTAATGGAAAGGAGAGCCAGATGTTCTTTAAACAAGCTGGATCACACACAGAAAGAAACAATACATGAACTCAGGGGTGGGATTCAGCTGGTTCAGACCGATTCAGATGAACCAGTATCTCTGATGATCAATCAGCTGGCCGGCTGGTAGCTCCCATCCCACCCAGCTGCCCCTGCACTTTTCTCTCCTTTATCCTATCAGCTGATTCGCGCAGCAGAGCGGATTGCCGCACCTCAGCTGTAGCTACTGTGTTACTACATAGAAGGTAAGCTGATTGTTTTGAAGCTGAGCATGCATGTAAAGCGCATGTTAGGTGCGCGTGTGCATGCGCAAGTGTGATCCGAACCGGTTCTGAAACCAGTTGAAACCCACCACTGCATGAACTAGATCAATACTGATTACATTGGTTAAATGTAAGGCATTTAGTATGGAGTTAGATAAGTATGTTAGGTAAAATAAGTTAACTAACTCAGTAAGATAAGATAACTTAGATAAAATGATGGCAAAGTTCAGGAAAGAAAACGGACAAGCCTAACCCTAAACACCAGGTGAGCAGCTTAGAAGGAAAATAAAGACAGGTGGCTAATCAGATAGTAGGAAGTAGACCTCAATCAGGGTCATCAAGGCACATTGCCTAGCATGCTTTTAAGTCACTGCTGTCTTTATTTTTCACTTTATAGCTCCCTGCCCACCACTATACTGATGAATGGAGTATATTTTCTTTTGTGTCCTGCTGAATAAAACATGGCTGGTCCTGATTAGTGCAATGAACAACTTCTATCAGTAATGAAGGATCGTTACAGATCCTTCATTTTCAACATGCATCCTGCATCAACTCTGATGAATTGAATTTTAAGACAGAATGAGAAAGGAAAAATGGAGGAAGAGGAACCAGCAGAATGTTTGTGAAGAATTCGTAAGTGAATTTCTCAACCATTTAGAAATCACAACAATAATATAAAGGGTGGTTGCTTTTTAAAGCATCCTCCCAAGTGCTAATTTCTGAACTCATGCTAAATTCTAATCTTAGAGAATCTCTGAACTATATCAAAATCTACCTCATCTGTTGGCTATTTAATTTTTTGGTTGCATCCCAGATTTGGCAAGATGAGTGGCTATATAAATCAATTATATCTATCTATATCTATCTATTTATCATCTATCTGTCTGTCTGTCTGTCTGTCTGTCTGTCTGTCTGTTTACCTACCTATCTATCAATCTAATTTCTTGGAGATCCTACTTAATTGTTTCACTAAGATATCTGCTTTGACATCCCAACTCTTTATCCAAGTAGCTTCAGACAAAGAGTACCCTTTCCAATGTACTAAATACTGTAATTTGCCCCTATACAATGTAGAATCTAATATTTTCTTCACTTCATAATGGGTTTCCCCTTGTATTACCATTGTTTTGGGGGAGGAGCAACTGTTGGAGGTCTCAACCTTGAACTCACAACTGATGTTAATAAAATGCTATGAAACACAGGGTGTATTTTTCCTAGCATTCTAGGGAGGCTAAGTTGGACAGTTACTGGATTTATTATTTTCACTATGGGGAAAGGTCCTACAAAGTTTGGTCCCAGTTTTTTACTAGGTAATTTTAATCTAAGGTACTTGGTTGACAAGTAAACTCAGTCTTCCACTTTGAAAGGAGGTTGGGGAGACCTATGTTTATCAGCTTGCTTTTTATATTTCTCAACCGCTTCTGTTAGCACTTTTTTCATACTTTCCCAACCTTTCTTTAATGACTCCATCCATTCCGTCAAAGATATGGAGGAGGGTGGCTCTATCAGCAATTCTTGCATGGAAACAAATTCCATGTCACTTGTGATTTGAAAAGGAGTTAATCCTGTGCTACTGTGTACAGCATTATTATAAAACACTTCTGCAAATGGCAACAAATCAGCCCAATTCTCTTGTTGGTAATCCATATAACATCTGAGATATTGTTCCACCATAGCGTTCAAATGTTCCATGGCTCCATTCGTAGCCAGATGAAAAGCCGAGCTAAGTCCTTATGATGATCCAATAGACCTTAAAAATTCTCTCCAAAATTTTGCAGTGAATTGGATGCCTTTGTCTGATATTATTCACTTTGGCACTCCATGAAGCCTGTAAATTTGCTTCACAAATAATTTTGCTAACTTTTTAGCGGAAGGCAATCCAGAGCAAGCCTTGAAATGTGCTTGCTTTGAGAATAAGTCAACACAGTATTGCCTCTGCTTTCTGGGAGTTCAACTATAAAATTCATGACAATTTTCTCCCAGGGTCTCGTATGTTCAGCCACTTGCTGGAGTAGTCCAGGTAGTTTCCCTGGTCATATTTTTCTCATAGCACAGATAGAACAGCTTTTGACATAATGTTCCACATCAGCCTTCATTTTTGGCCACTAAAATTGCCTTCAAGCTAGGTGGAGGGTTTTAAAAATCAAAAGTGGCCACCTAGTCTAAAATCATGGTTCTGGTGTAGTACCAACAGCCTTAAGCTGCTGGATACATAAAGCTTGTATCCTTTCCAGGCCAATTCATCTCTCAACGTTAGGTTATTATTGCTTTCCAGGAACCACGTGTCTCTCACTAGTGCCACTTTCAGGTCTGCGGTTAGTTTATCTCCCAGTTGGTCAGTTTGGTGTCTCGCTTGGGTCCTAGTTATGACTTGGGCTGCAATCTGGTTTTCTGAAATCATGGCATGGATGATATCCTCTCAGCAGCTGTCAAATTGGAGTTTTCTTGACAGTGCGTCTGCCAGTAAATTATTTCCCCTGGGATATATTTTAAGTTGAAATTGAAACATTTGAAATATTGAGCCCAGTGAACCTGTTTGGGGGAAAGTTTTCAGGGTGTCTTTAGAGGTTTTGTGATCAGTCCAAACCTCGAACGGCTCCTTAACTCCCTCTAAGAAGTGCCTCCAAGAAAGGAGGCCCATTGGACTGCAAAGGCTTCCTTTTCCCATACCGCCAATCTCCACTCAGTGTCTGTCAATTTTTTAGACACCTATGTACAGGGTAGCAATAAGCCTTGGGGATTCTTTTGAAGAAGTACCACTGCTACAGTCACATCGCTCGCATTGGCTTTGACAGTGAATAGCTTGTCAGAGTCTGGATGTTGGAGAATAGGCTCGTCCGTGAGGAGATGTTTTAATTTCTTGAACGCTTTTTGACAGTTTATTGTCCAAGCTAGTAGCTGAGTGGGCTTTGGCTTCATGGGAGGGAGTCCGGTCTTTAGCAATTTCGTCAAAGGAAGGGCTACTTCCACGAAGGCAGGAATAAATTGTCTGTAAAAGTTTGCAAACCACAAGAAGCTTTGGAGCTGTTTGCGAGTGCATGGGGCTTGCCAGTCCAGCACAGCTCTCATTTTCCCCAGATCCATCTCAATCCCCTCATTTGACACTCAGTAGCCCAGGTAGTCTAGGGAGGTCTTATGGAACTCACATTTTTAGAGCTTCACATAAAGTTTTGCAGTTAGAAGATTTTTCAGGACTTGCCGCACCAGTTTGACATGCTCCTCTAGCATCTCACTGAATATAAGAATGTCACCAGATAAACTAGGATGCCCTTATATAAATGTTCATGCAGTACTTCATTGATTAATTGCATAAAAACTGTGGGGGCTCCTTGGAGTCCAAAAGGCATAACTTGTAATCGGAAATTTCCTCATGGACAATTAAAAGCTGTTTTCCATTTATCTCCCTCCCTGATACGCATTCTGTAATAAGCTTCTCTCAGGTCCAGTTTAGTAAATATTTTTCCTTTTGATAGATGATTCAATAAGTCTTTCATGAGGGAGAGTGGGTAGGCGTTCTGCACACACTTCATTTATTCTGCAAAAATCAATGCACAATCTTAACACACACACACACACACACACCATCTTTCTTTTCTTTAAATAGTACTGGAACCACTACTTTTGATTTTGTGGGTTCGATGAATCCTCTGGCTAGGTCGGTGTCAATGTATTTTCTCAACTCAGCCATTTCCACAGGTGTCATGGAATACACTTTCAGCTTCGGTAACTTGGCTCCTGACTCTATTTCGATGGCACAGTCAGTCTGGCAGTGAGGTGGGAGGATATTGCATTCCTCCTCACTAAAAATGGCTGCCAAGTCTTTGTATTCCTTAGAGATTGAGGAGTCACCTGGCAATGGTGGCAGTTGCATCTGATGGTTGGGGGCTAATTGGAGGCTGGCCCCTGTTAGGAGGAATAGGAGGCAGTGGGCCAATTCCTATTATTATTTTTCTATATCCATCTTCCCATTTGATTGTGGGGGCCCATTTATCAGGTCACTGCAATTGGGCAAGGTTGTGGAACAGGGGCCAGACATTCAGAAGCCCTGTGACCCAATTGACCGCAGTGGTAACATTTGAGGATACCAGTTTGCTGGGCGGGTGACAGTTTAGGAGGTTTTGCAGGGGTTCGTCTGCCCAGATGTGTCGTCACTTGTTTCTCTGGTGGGCTTTTCGATGTGGATTAATCTCCTGGTCCATGGCTATTGACATGGTGTACCAGTCTTGCAGCCGGTTGGGTACTCCTCGAATGCCACACGCTTTTCTGACTTCTTGATCGATGGCTTCTTTAAAATAATGGAGAATGATTTGTTCAGGCTAGTGTCTGAGGTTCCCAGAAACTCTTCTGAACTCCCAGACAAATTCTTTAATAGGGCGATTTCCCTGCTTCATTGTCTTTATGATGGCTTCATTCTTGTTTCTGCGGTCCGTGTCTTCAAATCTGGCCTGGAGGAAGATGGGCGGGGCTGAAATCGCAGCGAGACGGGATCTCCGATCTCTCTGATGGAGAGTCCCAAATCCAGCTGGGAGGGGGGTCACAGCGACCTAAATCGTCTTGGAGAGACGGTGGATGAAGAAGCATTGTCTGAAGAC
>JANHFL010003191.1:350417-364588 GCA_032468155.1 Oxyrhabdium leporinum | reverse complement strand
GGGGGGGGTGGGGGGGGGGGGGGGGCGGCCAAAACACCTTTCTAACCAAAATTCTTTCATCTGCACCTTTTCTCCCTCTCTTGTAGTGATAAAGTCCCAGGCTGCCTTGTTACATGGTTTTCTTTTCTAGAACTGATTTGTTCCCTTTCCAGATAGACCAGAGGAGGATGAGTGGATGTCTGGAGCTGAATCCTTTTCTGTCTCCTGTGGAGATCCACTGATCCTCCTCTGCTTTTAACTCATGGATCCTTTTGATTGTCTGCTTTACTCCTTCTCAGTTCTTTTCTTGTCTGGTCATTCCTCTCACTGTCAGCATCTTCTACAGAACCTAAAAGAAACCCTCCTCTCCTCGCCTACCAATTTAGCAGTTATATACTTAATCTCCAAGCAGTAAGTATGTGTGTCAGATTGCAAGTCCACTGAACTAGGTGTCTTAAATGTGCACCTGATTGTCAGACCACCGAGAGAGAAAAAAAGCTTGATATCTATAACACATAAAAGCTCATCCTGCCACAGAGCTGCAGGTAAATGGTTGTATCCATCCTTTCCAGCCAATAACATCCACAAGGGACAGCAACAAATGATGGACCATGTGACTTATACATTTGTATCCAACATCAAGGAACAATTCCAAAAGGCTACGGTTTGCATCACAATGTTGTGAGGCACTGTTTGTCTTTTTTTTTTTTTAAATGTTTTTGGATGATTGACCCAGGTGGGGATCTCATAAACCCAGAAAATTAGGGTGGGTCATTTCACTGGCACTGCAGCTAGTCATACAAAAATGCCATGGCATAACAACTTACAAGCTCCTGCAGAAACCTCATTGCTTTACTAGGTTGGCATATTTCTGCAAAAATACTTACTGTTTCAGTGGCATTAAAATAAATAGCTTCTATCTTATGCAGCATCAAAAATAGAAGAAAAACTAAACAATCTTTACTAAAGTTGTAAAACATTTGGAATATTTCATTACTATAGTTAGATAACTCTATCTCTAACTATCTCTAGTTAGAGATAGATAAATCTGTTTTGCTTTCTACATATTTCAAGCCAAGTATCATTCAATGCATCTTGATATGCAATTTTCTCTGAAAAGTTTGGAAAGCGGCTTCCTGGTATAATAATTATTTTTGTCTGATTTTTTTTCCTTAAATCAAGTTTTAGGAAAACATATTTGAAAATTCAGATTAGTGGGAAATCCAAAAGATAATTGTGCTTATGTACATTATTATAGATCAGGAAGCACAAATGAGTTTGCTTTCTATTATAATATGAAACAAATTAGAATCTCAGCAATTCTATCACTGTTACTATTAAACCAAAATGCTATTTAGCTAACCATGAGGAATTTCCAGCTCATTGGCTTAATGACAACCTTTACATAGCCCAAACACCATCTTCCATGGGCAAACATGTGGTGTCAGCAAGCTTGAGCTGAAAGTTTGCGAAGATAAAAAGTAAATATTTTTCTTTTTTTTTAATTTAGCTGGATCAGGCCATCTGTTTTCCAAAGCAACTCTGGTGGTTTACAGCTAAGAAGAAATATATCTATACTTTAAAAGCATATAAAAATATAGGTCACTGGAAAAGCACAGTATTCAATAAAAGACCAAGATAAAGCAAAGCAAAACAGACAAAAGAACAATCAGGTCTTTAATAGTTTCTTGAAGCCTTAAGGGTGGGAGTTACACTAATCTTTGGGAGGAGTCTCTCAAATAACTAGTCACTCAAGGGTTTTAAAGGCGATCACCAGCACCTGGAATTGTATCCAGATGCCATCAGCTAACCAGGGCAGCTAGCAAAGCAGTAGAGTGATCTGTGCCCCCATCTGTGTCCACGCTGCTGTAACCTTATTCTTGGTGATACATCCATGCAGTTTGCTTGGCAGCAGAGCAGATGCTATTTGCTATGCCTTTTTCTAGGACATTGTTTAACTTCCTAGTTTAGTCCAGAGCCCTATCATCCTTGGGAGTCTCCTGTCTAGGTATTAGCCAGATCTGATTAGTTTCAGAGTCTCAATAAGATCAGTGCCTGCTACCTGCTGAGACTTGAATGATTTCATATTACCTCTCCTGTTGATCTATTACCTTAGCATACCTTTTTATGTACTTGCAAATCAATGCAAATGCCCATCCAATAATGTTTGCAGAATATAACTGTTTTCAAAGTTTTTTTTTCCAAGCACAGACCTTACTTTCCAGTAATCAGGCTTAATATGAGCGAAACAGTCTATGAAACAGAAGAACATAAATTTCAGTAGAATAGTATTGCGCAGAAATTTGCATTTTTGCAGAAGTGAATTCTAACCTGAGATTATTTTTACCAAGATACTATGCAATCTGTCATTATATTAAAAAGCATTATGAGTCAAAGAATAGTAAAATAACAGAACAACAGAAAAGAGGACTTCTAATCCAACCTCTGCTCAAGCAGGAAATCCTATACCAGTTCAGACAAATGGTTGTCCAATCTCTTCTTAAAAACCTCCAGTGTTGGAGCACTCACAGCTTCTGGAGGCAAACCATTCCACTGATTAATTGTTCTGTCAGGAAATTTCTCCTTAGTTCTAGGTTGCTTTTCTACTTGAATAGTTTCCATGCATTGCTTCTTATCCTCCCCTCAGGTGCTTTGGAGAATAGCTTGACTCCCTCTTCTTTGTGGGAGCCCCTTAGATATAATGTCAGCCCTAGTCCTTCTTTTCATTAAATTAGTCATACCAATTCCTGAAATTGTTCTTCATATGTTTTAGCCTCCAGTCCCCTAAGCATCTTTATCAAATGCCTTACTGAAGTCCAAGTAAATTATATTCACTGAATTTCACTGGTCCACATTTTTTCACTTTGTCAAAAACTGCAATAAGATTTGTCTGTCATGATCTGTTTTTGACACACCCATCTTGGCTTCTGGTTATGACTTTGCTTCAGGGATGGGCTTCAAAAATTTTAGCAACCGGTTCTCTGCCTGGTTGCTGGGTGGGCATGGCCTAGTTGGCCTCCTGCACCATGGTGGGGGAGCCATTTTTGCCTTCCCCGGGCTCTGAAGGCTTTCCTTGAGCCAACGGGAGTGCGAAAATGGCCTCCCTGGGCTTTGGCCCATTTTTGGCCCTCCTCCAGCCTTCACACAGGCCCTGCACTTACCTGGGATCCAGAACAGGCTGTGTGGGGACTCTTGGGAGGGGTGAGGTGGGGTGAGGTGGGCGGGGCCAGCCAACGGTGGGATTTACCGGTTCGCTGAACTGGCTATAAAATTAGCTACAGGTTCGACAAAACCCATGCGAACCCGTAGCAGCCAACCCCTCCTTTGCTTGCTTCTAGGTATTTGCAGATTCATTGTGTGATTATGTTTTCCAGAATTTGCCCAGGTATTAATGTGAGGCTTTAGTTTCTGGATCCATTTTTTTCCTTTTTATTTTATTTTTCTTCTTCATTGGTATTGTGCTAGACTGAGCTTTTATAATCTCACTTTTCAAAATTTTCCAAGCTTTATTCAGTTGTTTTCCCCTTGAGAATTTTCATTCATGGAATCCTTCCCAAGTTCTCTCTAAGTTTATTGAAATCAGCTCTCTTAAAGTCCAAGATGCTAGTCTGATTTTTTTTTCTATTCTTTGTGCTTGCTTATGTTGAATTCCAATATTGCATGGCACTCCGCCTCTCAAGGTTCCTGTAATTTCAATCTCTTCTATCATTTCATCTCTGTTAGTGAGAATTAAGTCCAGTACTTGACCCTCTAGTTCCTTTCTCTACCTTTTGGGAGACAAAGTTGTCTGCTAGGTTTGTCAGGATTCTGTTTGATCTGCACTGCAAAACATAAGTGACTTGGTAACTAAAAAAAAATTAACTGCCGATGATGTTGGTAGATATGTTAATATACACTTTTTGTAAATACTAAGTGACAGATGTCCCAACAAATAGTTTCAACAAGTCACACACAAAGCATTTTACATGCTAATAGAAGCTGTACCACTTTGGCACATGCTGTAGATAATATCTAAAGCACAAAGGCTGCCAAAATCTTATTTGTCCTTCAGATGAAATCCATATTGACTGCTTTGGAAAAAAAAGAGCTCAGCAACCCACCATTCTTTGAATGAGCCATTATTTTCAAATTGTTTCCCAACTTATACTGCAATTGAAAATTGGACAGTTCTTCAATGATGGCTGCATTTCAATTGATTATCAATACAGTTTTTCAGAATTAAGAATATTGTTCTATTCTTTTTCTTGACATCCTGTTGACTTTGTGTTGTGGTCATTTCAATATTGCTGTACAGTTTTGTGTTGGACATTCTGGCATTAAGATAACACATAGGAGAATCAATTAGATTTATTATCTCCTCTTGAAGCATACTGTAAGCGATAAGGCAAGCTCTATACGTAATGTAGGATTTATTTTCAAGGGCTCCTATGATTACATGACTGTAGTTATCTAGGTGCAACTTGGAATTTCACCTGCAAAAGTTCAGAAGTTTCATTTACAAAGATAGTAAAACAATATTATATTTCAAAGATACATTGAAAGTGAATTTCCCTGGATCCTTTTTTATAGGGAAAATGTCACTAATAAAGGAGAATTCCTTATGTTTCAGGAATCTGTTTTGCATCAAGAGATATTATTAGCTCATTAATAAATAGAACTATTCATAGCATAGTTCTATCCACACTACACCACACTGGCTAGAAGCAATTCTCTAGGGCTGCAAATATTTAAACGTGTTTGTATAAATGTTTCTAAATTGAATTATTTTTTAAAAAAATGTCATTCAGCATGTGTACATCAAAAAAGATAGCACAGCACAATAATCAAGGCCATTGTGTTAACTGAAGGTTTAAACATACTGATGCTTATACAATGTTTATGTTTTCTATGTCTATGTTCTATGTCAGGATTCATTTTATGCTAAAGTTTAAGAGTTAAGAGAACTTATGCTCAAGAGTCCTTCCCCACAGCTATCTACTCTTTCTAATATGTATAACTCACATACTGGTCAGCCTGTATGCTATTTAGCTGTTCAATTATTTCAAGCACCAGAATGTATGATACACATACTGTTCAGCAATTTGAAGAGAAAAGAGGAGAACTGTGGTAGACAAGTATGACTAGGGATGAAAGGAGAGGATAGAGGTCTGCTGAAACGGCCAATAAATGCTCTCTGATCCCACCACACCACCAGTTCTTTTCCAAACTGGAAGCACTTTGGTGCTCTTGACAAGAAAATTAAGTATATATATTTCTATGTTTCTCTGGTGGTCATATGGTATATTTGATCCCGAATAAATGCTGTCTCTCTCTTTTATACTCAGCCAAAGAAGTGAAGATGTTGCCTTTATGAACAAACCATGGTCCTGTATTCAATTCCAACTTGAGGAACTATACTGTTCTAAAATGTATTAATAACTAGTGTTTCCACTTTCCTGAGTGTGAATTTATTGATTGTATTTTTATCTAAAATCTTTTAAAAAGAAATAGATGTCAACAACTGGTGTGTGTGCATGTGTTTTATCATTCCTCTAAGAAGCAAGAACCCTTGCACCACATCCACTTACACCCTCCCATTTGTGTTAGTAGCCAACAACCTTTCGACATCAGACAGAGGCTGAGAAAGAAACTGATTCGCTTATGGGACAAGTTCGTATCCCATAGCCTGCCTTTCTACTTTGAAAGATTTTAAAGTGCCCTAAAATGCAGGAAGAATTATTGGAAGAAACTGCCCCAGAGACACCCAGTTGGGGGCTCTTTACATGTCCCCTTTAAACTGCACACCAAAGTGGTACCCATCTATTTATGCGCAGTCACCAGCTTTCAAAGTGCTGGGTTGGCAGGAGTTGGAGAGAGTGATGGGAGCTCATCCAGTCCCATTGCTGCAAGCTGGTCTCAAATGCCAGCTTGCCGATCGTCAGCCCAGTGTCCTAATCAGATGAGCCACTGAGCTCCATAAACATAGAGATGATTCAACTACTGTTTTTCAGACCTAACTATATTTTTAGAAGCTTATGCAGGTATACAGCAAAAGTACAGGAAAGCAATTTTCATGATGCTGAGTTCTGCAAATAAAACATCTGATATAATGAAAAGCATGGCTGGAGATTTGTTTGTCTGTTAATTGTTGTTAATATTTCTTAGAAGCAAGGAAGCTTTTAAAAACAAATACCTTTAATGCATCTATTGATTTCCTTTATTTAAACTATTAATAAACTGACTCCATCTTTTTTTTTTCAAAGAAAGGAAGAAAATTGAACTCAGAAACTGCACTCACATAATGTTTTCTGTATTCTTCCAAATGGTTTATATATTAAAAGCACAATTAAAACTGATTGGCTGATAATGACTGTTCAGGCTGACCTTTGGAGAGATTTATTAGTCTTGCAAACAATGAACTGGGCTTCTACCCTCTATGACCTTGGAAGAGAAATCCAAAAATAAACTATACTATATTTAACCCCAGGTGGCAGCTAAAAGTAGGTCTTGAAGAAAGCATACACATGTTGCTGTTAATGCAACATCAAAATATTTTATATAGTACTTTGTTAAATTGTATTGTGTAATCAGATGTTACAATCCATATAATTCAGTGCTAATCTGGAGTCTTGCAGATTTCCTTTCTGTGGAGTCCTTGATATTCTCTAAGTTTGGTTGTTTGTTTGCAGATGTTACCCTACCTGACTAGGTAACATCAATAGTGATGGTATTAGGGACTCCACAGTTCAACCCTCAGCTACATACATTATCTTCTATTGATTTTGTTTCTCTGCTATGGCATAAATTGGGGGCAATCCTCTTTGTGTGTGCTTATTAGATCCTCTTGTAACCCACTGTCTCAGATATATAGTAAATCTGATATCCTCTCATTCTATTAGAACAACAGCTTCTGAAATCTTTTTCCAGTGGACATGTTGGCTGAGGCTGAAGGGTTGGAAATCCAAAAAGTTGTGAATGGAACTGAATTACTTATTCTTGCTCAGCCATTTAGATAGTTCTAATAATTTTAATAGAGTTAAAGGTACTTTTCTATATACTGTGCCACATTTGCATTTCTTTCCTATCTTGTGTTAAGGATTAAATAATTTATATTCCCATTGTTATAAAAGCTCCATGGAAATCTATAATATCTTATGCAACTTTCTCAAATAATAATTGTGTAATATTTGACTATTACTCAGTGACAACTTTAACTTTTATTCAGGTCTCAGAATAAATCTCAGGTTTACCAACATCAGATTTCAGTGCATCGTTTATGCCCAGAGATTTAATGAGATACTTACTTTCAAGAAGTACATATATACCGGTACAAACTGACCCATATGCATGGCTTATGATTAAAAATCCTACTCTGAGCAATGGGAAACAAATCTTTTAGGAGACGGCAACCTTGAGATAGGATGCATAGTTCCAGAATAGATTACTATTCATCCAAATAAAATCTAATAAAGTCGGTAATGTCAAGTTACATAAATCAGGAATGCTTGATGTGCTAAATAATTTGATCTGTGTGAGTGTGAACACTTTCAAATAGACTTCTATAAATCAGAGGTGGGCATGGCATGACAAATAGTACCATCTGAAGCCAGCAAAATAGGGAAGACATCATTGGTGTCATCCAATGATAGTTTTCTGTTACCTCCTTTCAGTTTTTGTTTGCTTAGTAGAAGTAAGGTTGGAAAATCCAGACCTTGGTAAGCCTTTGTCTGGCCATCTGTCCAGGTGGGCATCTCCCCTCTATCATGCTACTCTTGCAGGCGCTACTTACTTGCCATCTCTCACTCAATTGAAGGAATAGGAAGCAAAACTTGAACACTGGGCCCTATCTACCAAAATGAAATTTAATGTAGAGAAGAGTAAGGTTTTACACTTAGGCAAGAAAAATCAAATGGACAGGTACAGATTATATGAAACTTGGCTCAACAGCAATAACTGTGAGAGGGATCTTGGAATCCTAGTGGATTCCAAGATCCCTTAAATCACTTAAATAGGGGACATCAGCTCTAATTGCAGAAGCAGCCAAAAAAGCCAATGACAACCAAGGTTACATTAACAGAGGGATAGAATCAAGATCACATGACATTTTAGCATCGCTTTATAACGCCCTAGTAAGATCACATTTAGAATACATCCAGTTTTGGTTACCATATTATAAAAAAGATGTAGAAACTCTGGAAAGAATACAGAAAAGAACAGCAAAAAATGATTAGGAGACTGGAGGCTAAAACATATGAAGAACAGTTGCAGGAATTGTGTTTGTCTGATCTAGTGAAAATAAGAACTAGGGATAACAACATGATACTAGTGTTCCAATATTTGAGGGGCTGCCACAAAGAAAAGAGGGTCAACCTATTTTCCAATTCACCAGAAGACAAGACAAGAAACAATGGATGGAAACTATTCTACAGTAGAACTAAGGAGAAATTTCCTAACCGCAAGAATAATTAACCAGTGGTATGGCTTGCCTTCAGAAGTTGTGGGTGCTCTATCACTGGAGGCTTTTAAGAGGAGACTGGACAGCCACTTGTCTGGAATAGTATAGGGTCCCTTGCTTGTGCAGGAGGTTGGACTAGAAGATCTCCAAGGTCCCTTCCAACTCTGTCATTCTGTTGTTCTGTTAAGTCCAATCCACATAGGAAGATGAAGACAAAGTGAGGAGAAGATGATATTGAAATGTCTTCACCTTCTGTCTTAATGGAATAACAAAGAGAAGACACAGAGTGGGGCAATAGTGTTCCAAAGTTCAGAACGGATTCTCCACTACTGGGGCATAAACCTTAGTAGATTCCCAATCTCAGCAATGCCACTCTTGATACCAACGTTTAGATGTTGTCTCTAGTGAGATTTTAAAGATGTGTAATTAAAACTTTTAAGAAAACCAACTCACCTTGGAATAATTATTGACAGGATTGGACAACACATCTACTGGGGCTGTCTCTGAAGAAGATGTGCCTTGTTTCAGAACAAAGCATCTAAGTTTTTTAGTCTGGCTAAATATATTCTGTGAATGCAACTACTAGTTACTCAGGCATCTAGCAGATAAGAGTCGGGTTGTTTTTGCTTTGCTTTGAATAGCTCTGCGATCAAGGTGGCAATCTGTTTTGTCTGTTGCCTGTGACAGTATCAGAGGGGACCTGGCTTGGCTAGATTGATTGGTACCTCCAGCTTAGCCATTTCCGTGCAGAATGGCTGAGTTTTTTGCCTAATGATGTTACATTTGTCCTGCAGATGATGTAGCGCATGCTACAGAGAATGAACAGCTCGGCTCTGATCGCTCCTTATTTGGCAAGCATTCACATTTCACACCAATCCTTCTCAGGCCCATTAATATTATATATAGATACCCTTGTCACAGATTTACATTTGGTGATCTGAAATCAGGACGAAAGGGGTGAAATGTGTGAGGGGGGTAGGGGTGAGGAGGGGAGTTGATTTATTATAGGGAATGTTGAAGAATAAAAAGGAAGTGATCAAATTTATATTAATGCTCTGACCTACATTCTCAAGCACTGCTCCCCTCCCCAATTCAAGCCTAAATTCTCTCTCCCATTGAAGAGCTGCATCACCACTTTAAACTTTTATTTAGAGAACAATAGTAATCACTTTCTTATTCTGATACATTTTTAGGAAATTGGAAATTGTCTATAGATTAACACTGTAGCAGAAACATTCTGATGCATCTCAATGGCATTAATTTCCAGGTAATTTTTCTTTAGGACTGAAGCCAAAGTTTCTGAAATCAATTGTTCATGATGGGAAAGAACTTCAAGATAGTCTGGATCCAACCCAAACTTCCCACATAATTCATTTATATTTTAAAATATAAATGTTTTAAGCTATTCCATTAGTTACCTGTATTGTTCTCCAATTTGTCTATGTTGGCTGGGAATTATGGAGAGTGACAGAATGGAAAGATTGTCATAAAATGAATAGATTCCATCTCTTCCTTGCATAATGACATCCGCAAGCTATTGTGCTTCTATAGCTATCATCGATTCAACTTTTATTCAAAAGTTCATGCTCCTACCTAGCTATAGAACATGCAAGTCAGTTTAGGGTTACCAGACTGGGCTTCAAAACTATGGATGACTCCTAGATGGCTATGGGGAGGAAACCCTTTGCCCCTATCTAGTTTTGCAGCCCTCTTCCAATAACACTAAAAGAGCCACCATCATTTGCACTTTTTTTCTTGGTAAACTATGGACAAGATTCAATTCTGTTTCTTGATGTGCTTAATTGGTAGCTTTCTAGCCAAACTGCAGCATGTAAAGCAAAAGTAAAAGTAATTAAACTCCAAATATGTTAGAGTAAGAACCCAATTAAAGTAATTCCTGTCTTGTAGCCTAGTGTCATAGCGAGCATGAATTAATATTACCATCAATGCAACTGTCCATGAATACTCTCATAATGTCTTCTTGCAATTACAATATTTCCCTGGAAAATGTCTTTAAATATACTGTATACACATTAACTTTGTTTCAAGAGACCCAAAATTAGACTGGACAATATTAATTTCAACCTTCTGTATTCTCTTATTAGCCAATTGCATCACTTGATTTCTTATGCCTACTTTATAATTACCTTTAATTACCAATTTATAATAAGTTTATTCTGTTAATTCAAGGTTGTTCATGCCCTGAAGCATAAACCAATAACAGTATCACTTGAACCTGTGACTAATTAGAAATGTGTAATGCCATTAGGCAACTTGTTAATGGAAATTATTTCATCCTTTAAGTAACCCACCCACCACTTTTTATTCCTACTGACTGAGTTTTTGAATGCAGGTTCAGAATAAATGCTGTCTTTACGTTAGTGTGTGTATCAATAAATATCTGAACAGTATAAAGTAAAAAATCTGGGAAAACTCTGCTAACATAAAATAAAATAAAGTTTATTTTAAGGAGAGAACCGTAAGAACAATTAAATGGATTTCTAATTTCCTTGATAAAGAACTAATGATATACTAACATAGGAGCAAAATTCCAGAGATGAGGGCAACAAAGGCAATATTTTGCCTGGCACAAAGTTAGTGTTATTGCAGAGTAGGAAGTGTACACCTTTTTTAACTTCAAAGCATATTCTGTTAACTACCTTACTGATCAGGCAATAAGGTTTTTTTTTCCTTTTGAAAAATTGGAAATCTTCATTAATATTATTTCCTATCACTGTGTGCTGACTGGCTCACATCCACAACATGACACACATTGCAGTTTACTTCCTCCTACTAGTTTCCCTCAAAAACCTGTATTTTCCCTCTGTGCATTTGTGATGCACTATTGAATATGATGTGTTTAATTGCAGATAGAACAGTTTCACCTGAGCAATTCTTCAAAGGAAAGTTTTGGACTTTTCCTACAGGTACAGTGACATTGACAAGAAAACAAGAGTAAGATTAGCTTCAACAGAGCCTATTTTAAAAGGGCACCTATACCACCCACATATCAGTCTTATAGGATTCTTAGTGTTACAAAAACACCCTGCTTCATTTGTGAAATTGATAGGATGTATATACCACATCTATTGAAGGATAATGGGAGAGATGCCCCAATCTCTGCTTCTTCCAAGGTTTTTGCAGTTAAATGATGACTTTCTGCAGATATCAAATAGGGGCAATTACCTTTAGAGATAAAAAAATGCATGATGTCCCTCCTGTAGTTTGCAGACATAGTGCTATTAGATATCAAAACCATCTTCTTGTACCATCATGAGATATCTGCCTCACGACTCCACTTTAAACACAGCTAATTACACAATTTGCTAGCTAAATAGCATTTTTTGTTGGATGGCATATCCCTGCTTTAGAGAACTGTTGATGCTGTTTTTATCATTTGGACAATTCAGACATCATCCCAGGTACCCATCACATTTATCCAAACCTGCACCACCACATTTTAAGGCAGTGATGATGGGCAAGATGAGAAGGAAACAAAGGATGGGGAATGTACCAATCATGCACTTGAATTGTCCCACAATATAGTTGTAAGAATGGGAGCACTCACATGCCTTATTGTTGAGGAAGATTAGAGTTTGGCCATCAGGGCAGCACAGATTATGCCAAGATTTTTTTCTTTCAACGCAGAACTGGATGATTGTTCATTACAACAGCCGTAAGGAAGAATTCTTCAAGGCAATTTTCTATTTTCATTATTGACTTCCTGGAACAGTATCAACTCTGTCCATGAACTGAACTGAAGCTGAACAGTAAATGAACTGATCTTCTTTTCAGGACATTGGAATACATCACAGGAATTTTGACCTTACTGCAGACCCTGTTAATAGGCACAACTTTATTAGTTGTACTACTATTTCAGGAGCATCAAACTCAAGGCCTGCGGTTCAAATCCAGCCTGCGGGGTGCTTAAATCTGGCCCATGGGGCCAGCCTGGAAATATCAAAGGACTGGCCCATGGTGCTTCTGCCGGCCAAAATGAGCGGGGGGGGGCATTTTCAGCCTCCCTGGCCTCTAGCAGCACTGCTGGCCAAAAACAGCCAACACGGAAGCCCCATGAGGCCTCCGCACAGCCCATTTTGGGCCAGCAGAGTGCTGCTGGAGGCCAGGGAAGTCAAAAATGGACCTTGCGGGGGCCTTGCGGGGCCTCTGCAGGGCCTGTTTCTGGCTGGCAGAGTGCTACAGGAGGCCCTGCAGGAAAAAAAAATGAGACACAGTGGGGTCACGCATGCCCCCTATACTCCGTTTTGGTTGGCAAAGTGCTGCAGGAGGCATCCATCCCATCTCCCCTCACTCACTCCCCCCCGCCAGCCCACAGAGAACTACAATGCTGATCTGGCCCTCAAAGAAATCCAGTTTGACATTCCTGTACTATTTCTTTCCATTCTAAAAGGGAATAATACAAGTAATTCTAAATGTCCCTCTGTTGGATGAAGCCCTCTGTGAAAAAAAATATTGAGGAGAATGGAAGGAAAGTAGAATATGACAGAGGGAAAGGAAGCAAAAATAGTTATATTTTGCAAATTATGATTAGATCTAAAAAAAGAAAGAGAAACTCTGTAAAGATATATACATACTTGGGTCTCTCTAACAAATGCCAATATCAATTGTTTTAAAAGAAACAGCAAGAGGGAAAAAATTGAAGTGGAACAATTATGAGATAAACGATTTCTGACTGTGAGCCTAATTTGAGTGGAAAATCATACTTTATTTGCTAAACATTTCTGGCAATTTTTTTTAGTATTATTCAATACACATGTCCAACCTTTGATGTTTGCTTTAAAATTCTAGTCTCTTGCAGCTGGTTACAAGCTCAGATTCTGATTAAAGAGAGAATTGTTCTAATCATCTGTTGTTAAAAATAATACATAAATACAATAATACATAGATGAACTCCATACATGATCCTTCTTGAAATAAGTCCATTATAAGTGAGGGTAGGAAAATTTAAAAGGTAGCTTATCTGTGTGGGAAAAGTTAATTATGCCTAAAAGTTGGTATTCAGCAGTGTAACTCAGAGAGTGGAAAGTCCTTGCCAATTCACAGAAACTATCCAAACAACTATCATTAGATTCTAATCCATGTTTTTCTCATCCCATTTTAGAGTATCTAATGAGATGCAAATCTCCTGTAGTTTCTTATTTTGTTTCTCTGTGAAAAAGACTTCTGCTTTTCATTTTATGTCAACATGCCTGAATATTTCTTTCACATTTCTCTTCATAATATTTTCATTATTTTTTCAACTTTTTCATTAGAGATGTTAATGCTGCTGCTGCTGCTGAGGGTATTGTAATTTTTATCTTACATATCATTCCATCTCTCTAGAGCACCCTGGTGTCCAACATTTCTCAGTTTCAAAGGCTCATGGGAGAAATTCCTTCCCCATGCTTTCTCCTGGGATGCAGCCAAAGTATGAAAACCCAGGAATATTATAAACCACTGAAGTGAGCTTAATACAACAAAAGGCAGGGCATTCATGGACATCTTAGCTCCTTATAAATAAGTAAGAATACAGCTCTTCAAATTTCACCAAAATGTAGGTGTGTTTTTTTAATGAATTACACTAAAATATATCCACAAAATAAATTTAATTGTGTGGCCTTTAGTGCCTATTGTCTATTTTTTTTAATGAGGGCAAAAAATGAATAGAAAAGGCTGTCTTTTTTTGGGTTGCATTTCATAAAATAATGAATTAATTTCATATTTTTTTAAGAAAAAGGTAGAGGGGGGAGGGGAGGGA
>JANHFL010003191.1:295425-316143 GCA_032468155.1 Oxyrhabdium leporinum | reverse complement strand
CACACACACACAGAGAGAGAGAGAGAGAGAGAGAGAGAGAGAGAGAGAGAGAGAGAGAGAGAGAGAGAGAGAGAATGCTATGCATCTTCCCTCAGTCTTCACCTTCCCAATTCTTTCTACATGTTTTTATTGGACTTGATTTTGAGTCTACTAATGATCCTTTTTGTTGTTTTCCACACTGATTCCAATTAGTCCAAATCCTTCTAAAAGTATGGCTCACACCGCTAAATGGGAGGTATAATCAATACAAAATAGAGTTGAAATATATTCTTTCAAGACGCAGCCAAACAATGACTACCTCTTCATCGCCACCAGAAATAGCATTGCTTTCAAAAGTGTTTCACAGATTTCTTTCAAAGACGCTGACCAAAACACATTCACATAGAAAGCCTTTTTCAAGCCCTGCATCTACAGCAGAAGTTTCATAAGGCTATGTATGAGTCCCTGCTGGAAGATCATTTGAAAGCAATGGCCTGGACTATATTCTGTAGGGATATTCCCTAGTTGGTACTCTCCGACTATGTAGACCTGGGTCCATACCACCACAGCAAATAATAATTTGTCTTTGAACACTTCCAGGAAAAGTGCTAACTTCTGATTTTTGGCCCTGTGCCCTGAAGCTGAACATTTTTATTTTATGAAAGCAGTTCTAGAGATAAACCTGTTTATTTATATGGTTTTCAATTTTCCTGGTATATTTCAGAAAAAAAAGTAGAAGAATTCTCTCCAGAGGCACATGGCAGTAAAGAAAGGTGAAATCTCCCTTCCCTACATGCAGAGTAAAGTAAACATAAGTCTGTTATTTATTTAGACCACTCAAGTATAGGATCCTCTTTGTTATAAGCAATATATGTTTTTAATATTATGCCCAAATTCAGTCTGATATATCCATATTGTGGATCCATGTTGTCAACTGTTGTTTTTTTACTGATCCCATTATCTTCAAGTGCAACGCCAAAAGTATATTTACTGCTGAGCAAAGGGCAGTCATAGCTACTGCTGAGAAATGAGTGGGATGGGGTAGGGGTGGGATTCTTATCCAGCTGAGTGCTTGGAAATTGTCCTACTCTGGATTAAACTAATATTAACAATATCTGTCCCTTCCCCAGAAAATATTTGTTGTCCTTTAGGAAATGTTCCTGATTCATTTGGTCTAAATTTCCCGTTGTGTTTTCTTTATTCCATTAGCCCTTGTTAGATGATGCTGGATGACCCGAAACAATTCTGCTAAACCATTAATGATTATCCTATCCATCCTTCATTTGCTGTTTAGCTACAACTATATGCCTTTACTCCTTTTAATCTTTAGTTTAATGAAGTGTAATTAATCAGGCTCACAATGAAATATTGGATCTTGAAATTTCTCAATTCTTTCATAATAAGCTACTTCATGCATAAAAAGCTGACTTGGAAGAAGAATTTTCACAGCTGCTTTCTCTCCCTTGTTTGGGTAAACAATCTCCATCAAAATGGGAATATCACTTAACAAAACCATAACAAGTGTTATTATACTTTGCAACAGAGAGAAACTTTCCAGAGACACAATTTAAACGAGCTTGAGGTTTCTGTTCTGCGGTGTTCACTTAGAAGGCTGAATGCTATTGATTACTTGTCTAATTTGTATTATTTTCCAAGCTTCCCAGACAACTTGACTGTTTTGTTATCCGATCTTCTCTCAGGCTTGCATTTGTGTTCAAATCCTTGCAGCCGCATTCAATACTCAGAAGTCTGTTGGCCCATTTTAGAGCAGGGTCATTTTCTTTAGATGGCAGGACTCTAAGGGGGAAAGGGAGAATTGACAACTCAACTAAAGAAAAAAGAACCCCCTTCCTGCTGTGTTCTTCTGTTCCTAATTTGTCACACTGGGGAATTAGAGAGCGCACCCAGGCCCTCTTGAATAGGTAGACAATCGAACAGTTATCCAGCCCTCCCCCTCCCTAGAAGGGGCCCCATCCAAAGAATAAGATCATTTCTTTGAGATGATCAGATAGATTCATGCTTTTCAATCAAGCCTGCAAAACCGATCCCTGATTACAAGGGAGGATATGCTAGCAACGGTAATGTTATCAGGAATATCCATTAGGTCAAAAAAGTCAAGATGGCAGCTGCAACTGTACAATAGAAGGCCCCCTTTTAATAAGCTTGCACCTTTGATAAAACAATCTTTTAATCAGAGTGTATCTTTTCAAATAGAAAATAGACTTCAATTGTAGCTCTTTCCTGAGTTTTTTTTTATACTGTCCAGTAATATCACTGGTGCTTTTATTGTTTTAATACTGCAAAGTGGCTAGAGTCTGGTGAAACAGGCAAATCTTTGCAATTAATAAGTATTAATTATGTCAAACATTCTTTCAGGGTGTGAATTTTGCCAGGTGATACATTATTGATCCATTGATTTTAGAGGGGAGAACAAATGGAGGCAAATGTATACTGACAGTGCAGAAGGAAGGCAGGGTATATCTGTGTATCAACATTTCATCCATAACACCAATAACTGAATCCTCATTTTAGTACGTTTCATTAGAAAGATTTCAGACTGATACTGAGGAGTAAATCCCATTTAATTACAAAAGTGTTCCTCATTCTGAGTAAACATCCATAAGCACGAACCAATTTTTCATTCTGTTTGAAAGCTATTATGCAGATTCTCCATTTTTTGATAGCTGGATTACATGCACATAACATCCGTTTCTCAGCATCTCTTGACAGTAGCTTTCAACAGATCTCCAGAATCTATTCCTATGCTCTTTTGATAATACAGACCATTTTTAAAAATGTAATTAAATGTTTTAAAAAGAGATGATGGCTTTCCAAGATTTCCTATGATTGATGATGGTTCCATGCCATCGAGTCATTGTCAACTCTTAGTGACCACATAAGGTAGGTAGATTTACTCCACAATGATTTGTCCCTAACCTTGTCTCTCAGCTAACTCAACAGTACAATCATTGCTACTATACTGAGTCTATCCAGCTTTCTGCTAGTCATCCTCTCCTTCGTTTGAACTTTCCCAGCAATTGAGCTTTTTCCAGAGAGCTAGAGATCTTCATGATGTGTCCAAAAGATATTAATTTGAGCCTAGTCATTTCTGTCTGGAGTGAGAACTCTTGGTTGGTTGGTTTGATCCATTTGTTGTCCATGTGATTCTCAGGAGTTTTCTCAAACATCAAATATCAAAGTTGTCAATGGCCTCCATATACAGGTAGCCCTCTACTTACAACAGTTTGTTTAGTGACCATTCAAAGTTACAAAGGCACTGAAAAAGTGACTTTTTCACACATGACTCTTCCAGCATCCCCATGGTCATGCGATCAAAATTCAGATGCTTGGCAACTGAATTTACTGAATTTTAGTAATGACAGTTGCTGTGTCCAGGGGTTCATAAAATCACCTGTTCCCACCTTCTGACAAGCAAAGTCAATGGTGAGGTCAGATTCACTTAACAACGGTCTTACTAATTTCATAACGGCAGTGAATCACTTAACAACTGTGGCCAGAAAGGTTGTAAAATGGAGCAAAACTCACTTAACAACTATCTTGCTTAGCAACAAAAAAATTTGGACTCCATTGTAGTCATAAATCAAGGATTATCTATACTACTTCAAAATCCTGCAAAAGTTTCCTACAGTGTCACAGGGAATACCACAGCATGCACAATTTTGATCTTTGCACATATAGACACATTGTGGAATTTGAATATCTTTTCCAAGGCCTTCATGGCTGCTCTACAACATGCTAATCTGTGGCGTATTTCTTGAGTTGTTGTTTCTTTGATATTCATGGTTAACCCTAAAAGGCAGAAGATAATAGTTTGGAAAAATATTCAAATTCCACAATGAGTTTATACCAGCTTGCTATCTTCAGTCAATAAGGCTGATTATTTTACCTGTTGTCATGAGTTTGGTCTTTAATTTTAGTCTCTTTTTTTTGTTGTGCTCTTTCACCTTTATTTAGTAGAGTTTGCAGATCCTTTGTATTTTAGGCTGTCAGGGCAGTGCTGTCAGCACAGCTCAAGTTATTGAAGTTTCTTCTTCCAATCCAGCTTCCCTTGAAGAATTTATCATAGTTAGAAAAATTATCTTATGCATGGTGGTAGGATTAAAAGATAGTGGAGAAATATCTGAGATATTTCTAATCTCAGAAGGACACTCAATGGTGATAACAGAGAGCACAGTGGCAGCCAAAATTGCCAAGATCACAATCATAGATCACACTCAGAGCATTGGGATATGAGGGGTCGATTTAATGAGACTACCCAGCTTTCTAGAATTGGAACTTTCTTGCACAATTAGCAATAGCACTTAGACTTATATACCACTTCACAGTGCTTTACAGTGCTCTATAAGCGGTTTACAGAATCAGCATATTGCTCTCAACAATCTGGGGCCTCATTTTACAGACCTCAGAAGGATGGAAGACTGAGTCAACCTTGAGCCGGCAAGAATAGAACTGCCAAACTGCTGGCTGCCAGCAGTCAGCAGAAGTAGCCTGCAGTACTGCATTCTAACCACTGTGCTACCAGGGCTCATCATGGACTGTGATGTGGTTAAGAAGGTTAAGATGTTAAGATTTGAAAACTGGAAAAATAAAACTTTTAAACAATTTCAAAGGATAATTATTAAGAAATTGGACTAATTGTTAAACTGTCAAAAAGTTCTGCTTTGTGGCCTGAATGCTTTTAGAAAAAGGAATTTTAATTCATAATCACAGATATATTGTTTAAAATGCATATGAATTATCTTGATTGAAAGTGATACAATAAAAATGTGAGCTGTGTTCAGTGCTTTATCCAGGATAATCTGTTTCATAAGTGCATATGATATGGTCAATAATTCTCAGCTAGTGAAGACAGATGCAAGGTTTTCAGATTGCAAATGAGCAAAAATCAAGTTGGGGAAAAAACAGCTTCATTAGTAACTCTATTTGGTAAGGTTGTTTGCAGTACTAATTACAAGTTAAAAGCTGCATTTCTGAGTGCAGCAGTTTATTCCATCTATTATTTTAATTTAACTGGAGCACTAGTTCATCTGAGCATAAATAACAGAAAATCGGTACATGTCCATGTGCGTATATATTTCAGTTATGTGTAATGACTTAACGCTACGGTTAGTTCTATAGCCATGGTGTACAACACATGCAATCCCAAATTAAATTAATGATTTACTTTACTCAATTTGTAGGGTTCATATAACATCACTGAGACATAAACTAACAGCTCAAAGTAAGTTGAGGGTTCACATTAGGCTAGGAGTGCAAAAACCCAGATTACCACTGGTTAGCAATAATAAATGCTTTTTCTTGTCTCTTTGCTGCCATCCGGTGGTTTTCTGAACTCTTTCATCCCAGATCCAGGAGACCTACAGGAGCCCATAATGCACTGCCTAGTTCTTTTTGTTCTATGTATCCTATGAAAGTTTCTCTTCATTTTTTCCATCCAGCAATATGATCGGGTCACTGCCTTGAGATCATTAAGGAAAGGTGAAATATAAGTTAACAAAATCTCGAACAATTTTATCTTTTCGCTCTCCTGAGGATATGACTGTCAATTATCTTATGGAAGCCATCATAACAATCTTCTGCATTTTAAAATTGACAGCTGTAACTCGCAAGGCCATATTTCTGACTATATAAATTCGTATACTCATTTAACTCAAAATAGGAAGTAGAGGCAAGGTTATGATTTAGTGATTTCATATATTTATATACCACTTTCTATGTTGACCAACTTAAAGCTGTTCATAATAACAGCAGTAATAGATAAGACACACAATGAAATGAATATTCATTAAAAGGCTTGGCTCTCTATTTAATGCTCATATCAGGATGGTGCAATTAACATCTAGAAGAAATAGCAAAAGAAATGGTGATCTGCAACAGAGGGATAACCATATGCTTCCTCATTGACATTGGTAGCAAGAGATCACACACATGAACTGAAAGATTTGCAATGATACAATTTTTCAAGGACATTTTAGGAAAATTGGGATTAAAACTTTAAAGAGTTTAGGGCTTGATTTATCACTGATTCATTTATTCTTTGATTTAACCAAAGAATAATAGATTCTCTTGTTTGGAATCTGTCTAGAAATGAAGATTTGCAGGGGGGTTGTTCTGTCAATAGTCTCCTCTAAGTAGTTTGCTCATTATGAAAACAGGAAAGGAGAGGAGTTGCATTGCTTCCGCCATCATTCAGGCCTTTAAATATCAATGGATTTAATATAGGGGCTTTGTTTGTTGGACTTTAAAAATCAACAAAAAGATGATATCAATAATACTCAAGCTTTCTTCAAAACTCACCCTTTCTCTATGCCAAGAGGCTGCATTTCCAGCACCTATCATTATGTTTGGCAAATACAAATTGCATATATCTTTGAATATACCCCACTCATTCATGATTCAGCCTCCAAAAAAGGTGTAGCACTTTCCTCTTCTTTCTTCCTGAGTGTTTTCCTCAGAAAAGAGGAGGTTTAAATACCAATAACACCGATGGTTGGGCTTCTCCCCAATGGAAGTCTTACTTAAAGAAATCAAATGTTTGCCAGAGGAAACTCATAACATGCTGTATGTTTAATTATGTTCAATTCATTAACCTGGTTACAGTAGTGAACAATTTTGATGTAGGCAGAAACACTTAGAAACAGTCAATGTCATAGCTGAGAGAAATTCATTCTTTTGCAATGTGAGCAATACTCTGGCAAACTCTTAAATCGATTCAGAACATAATGTGAGTCATAGTTTAGTTTTTCCGCTTTCTGATGCAAATCACTACAAAAGTTAAACATAGTTTGGGAAGAAAAGATTGCATTATGCCCTTTAAATCAAACTATTGATCATAGAATACCACTTTAAATCTGGTATTTAGTGGTTTATAATTTCTCTTTTAAAAAATAGAAATTGACATTGTCAATGGTTTATTCTTAGGGGTAGAGAAATCTGCCAGTGACTCTTATGTTAGATACACAGCGCATTGGGTCAAAACCAGAAAGAGACGGCTCAACTCCAAGTTCAGCTGTGGAGGTATTCTTGCAATGATCAGTCTTTTAAACGACAGTAAAGATAATGGGGGAAAATAAAAGCTAAGAGATTTGTCCAGTGCAAAATTTCCTGAGGCACTCAAAAATGTAACTATTGTGTTCATAAATTAGCATCATCTAATATCATTTTTTCTAGCTAAGCTCCACCTCTTATTTAACCTATTTGAAAGAAGGGTTAAACTTCAATAGGAACATGTTCCCCATCACTCTTTGCCCATGCTAGGGAAAACAACATTTATTATATTTCTGTTTATCTTGATAAAATTGTTGTCAAATCAACAGACATTGTTATTTACTATAGAATCTAAATGATGGAAGTGAACATAGAGGCTACCTAGCCCAACAGCCCACTCAGTGCAGAATTTATTACAGCAGCAACCCCCCCCCCCAATCTTTTGGGAGCCAGGAAGTGGTTCTGTGGAGACCGTTTTTTTCTGTGAAGGGAGGGGGACATGATTTCACATGCTGCCTGAATCCCATGTATGCCTAGATGGGGCTTTGCACATTTGCATGGCCCAGTTTCTGGAGGGCCATGGACTAGTCCCAGTCCGGGATTGGGGTTTGGGATCCCCTGCATTAGAGCATCATTCAATCCCTGCTTCAAAACCTCTAATAAAAAAACTGTATAGCAATCATGAGTAACATCCTTCCACGTTTTAGTGATATAACATTATTTTCCTGAATTAAGATCTCTAGTTCTGCCATTTCTTCCTTATACTGTGCATGATGTAGAAACATCTGACATTCTGAGTGCCACCATCCTCCTTTTGGTTTCAAATACATACAATTGCTCTGGTAGTTTATAGTTTACTCAAGTCAAATAGATAACAGTCAAAGCATACAAAAAAGAGTCTCTGACAGACACTTGCCTGAATTAGTTTGCTTTTAACAGGAACACACAGAAAATAGTTCAAAATCAGTCCAAAGTTCTAAAAAGCAGGTCAGGTTTGTCAGCCAGTCCAATGGTCAGAATTCCATGTGTAGACTCCATGCAAATGTCATCCAAGATTCAGAAATCAGATACTTATTTCCAGCAACGGAACAGGGGTCAGGGCTGCCTCTTAAATTAGGCTGCAGCCAGCTGTCATTAATCAAAAGATTTACTCCCTTCTTGGCAAGGCGCCTCATGGAACATCTTTACTCTGCTTTCTTCACTACTTGCTTAGTGTGGGGCCTGGGAGACCTTACATCATCCTCATCTGACTGCTCCAGCTGTCCAGGTGATGCCTGTGTTTGAACAACCTCATGTGATTCTTGACTCAGTGTTTCCTAAGGCTGACATGTCATAGGTTCAGCTGAAGCATCTTCCTGAAAACTCAGAGTCTAGGATCTGGGCCTTGACACTCATGTAATAATATCTCTATTATAGTCTTGCGAAAGCCTGTCCGCATCCTGGCTTCCTGCTCCTCCCTGGGCATTTTCTTGGTCTCAGCTGAAGCATCTACCAGATAATGATGGCAGTATAATTATCAGTCTGGATGGATTTTTTTTAACTTGAAGAAAAGATATTCCTGGAACTCAGGTATAGAGCGGGAGGGTGGAATCCTAAGGAAAGAATCTGGCAGGTTAGCATTTGTGTCTAGTATTTCCTTACTATATGAAATAGGTGATGGTGGTGGTGGTAATAGTTTCCATTTTTGCTAAATAACAAACCTACATCTTCTGATATATTAATTTATAAACTTCAATTTAATCAAAGCTAGGCACCTGGGGATTATCAAACTGGTTGATTATATGTCCTTCTTTCCTTCCTGTACTTAAGTGGTGTTTAAATTTAGTGCCTCGGAAAGCTCCCAGTTTGTTGTTTTTCATGTCTATAATTATGCCTCCTATATTTTGGATCTATACCAGCCTCCTAACCTTTTTCAAGTTTGTTGATATAGGACGCTGCTCTAATTTGCTTTGAAGGGTTAATGTTTTGGTTTTGTCTCTCCTAAAATTAAAGATGCACACCTAACTAAGCAGAGGCCATTGCCACTGCAATTACACATTTCAAGAGAGCACTTGAACTTCATCAACCAATTGTTCTCAGTTACTCAGGGTTAAATCCAAGACATATGCTCCTCTTGTTCTGTTCTGCATGTTCTGAAAGATGAAACTGGCAGCAAAGCAAACCATTTTTAACAGAGTTAGCCTTCCAGCAGATGTTAGGGTAATTGTAATCACTCATTATTACTGCAGCAGAAATTCAGAGGCACTAAACTCTTGTCCTTATCCTCATCCCAGAAGCCAACTCTTGTTCTTGAAATGTTGGCTCATTCAACTGTGCTTGCAAGGCCTTCAACTGACTGGAACACTGAAGAATCAACATTTCTTGGTCTTGAAATTCTTTCACTCAGCCCTTACTTTTCCTAACATGGAGGCAAGTGCCAGGCAAATCTAAGCCACCACATAAAAGGTTTAACAGCCAGATTTCTGGAAGGATATCTACTGAATCTTAGCAAGGCCAGGGGAGAACCCTTGGGCCTGCAGGCCAAGGTTTTCCATCACTGCAGATATACAACAAAATAAATTCAATATGAAATTGTGCCTTTCTAATAATCTTGTAGACACAAAACAGAATTGGCCTAAACTTGATATTGTGCATGAAATTAAATTCTGGAAAGATCAATTCACTAATTTCCAGCTACTCTGCCAATAACAGCAAATCTGCTGTTCTCTTCCTTCTCTTTTCCAATAGAAAAATGCTTATTTTGCTATTCTCATTTTGATTTTTTTTAATATTGGGAAAACTAGGTTATAAGGCCAGTTGCTATCTTAAGAACATTAGCTTTTAAGGATAAGTTCTTAGTTTTGTTCAGACAAGACAAATATAAGATGTGCATGAGAAAATGTCTTTCTGAAAATGCAGCTTAGTCATGCTGTACTTTAATTTATTGGCCCAATCTGAAATAAAAAGAAATAGTTCTGCCCTGCCATTTACTCTATAAGAGTATATGATTGTGTGCTCAGAAGCCTTGATTGCTGAGAAAAGAAGCATCTGAAGTATAATTTCCAGCTGATTTTTAAAAATAGGAGTAAATATATCTTTTCTCATAGACTTGGCATTTTATTTGATATTTACTTTTAAAAAATAATATACTGGACAAAGAATGAGATTTCATAGAAATTGTTTGGAAGGTGAAAAGACAAAGGAATACAGGCTGTGCTCAGTACATAGTTTATGTTTTCTTTTATAGTTATCAAATTTCTTACTGAATGATTGTCTAGTTACTGCTATAGAAAGAACCATGCTCTAAACTGTACATCTATTTAAATTAGATACATCTATTTAAATTAGACAGTCAATTCAAATGTATCTCTTGCTTCCCATCATCTTCTACGTTCTCCCCTCTTCCCAGGGTTCTTGTGGTACCCCACTATTCAACCCAGCTTTCCAGCATCTATTTTTTTTATTGTTGTTGCCCTTTCTACTGATCTACCCCTTATCTTCAATTGTGTGTTTTGTTCAATCTAGTCCGGAATAACAAATATAGATGCAACTTAAAAAAATACCAACCAGCTCAATAAATAGTATATACTTACCAAAACCAGATATCCTTCTACAGAGAGGAAGGCTGTTTTGTATACACACCATTTATTAAAAATGAGCCAATAGTGTGGAGCTACAGTAGACATTTCAATGTGAGGGGCGCATTACTGCATGGTTTATAAAATGGCACTAAAGCTGCAGTGTGGCAACAAAGGGATGTTTATGACATGGGATAAGTTACAGAATTAGTCACCTGTTAAAGGAAGACTCTAAAAAAGGGGTGTGACAGCAGAAGCCTAAGGAGATAAAAATGACAAAATAACCAAGAGAAACATTAGCACTACTCTCTTATCACAAGGAAACAGCACTAGGTACTGTCCTCTGCAATTATCCCACCTAGAGATTTAATTGCCTCAATTGAGGTTTAACTCCTCCCATATGAGCAGTTAGAAAAAGAATTCCAACCTTTAATTTCTAAAAACTATACTAACCCTAATACGAAATATAGTCCTGGAAGAAGACACAAATGTGGACTTCTGAAATGCATAATGTTCACATCTATTCCTTTAAGTACACCCTTTCCTACCAAATTCAATGAGTGCAAAAAGGGCAGGATGTGGCCTTCTTAAATTGGTCTCATAAAATCCACAAGCATATTTTGCTCAGGGAGTAGATTGTTCAAATTGGCTGGCTTGCAAGGAAGGAAAATGGATTGAGTGAGGTCTGAGTGGTAGATGAATGAATGGATTAGAGAATGGGAAATACTTTAAAAAAAAACAAAAGCCTAAATATATGCAGAATGCTATCAGCAACTGAAACAACAACTGGTTTGCTTGGCATAGGTTATGTTTATAATGGGGTCAGATATATTTAAAAGAAACCAATGAAGAAGATTAATCTGAGAAAGTATTGGCAGATTAATTGGACTGATGGGAAAATGTATTAGAAAGGTAAGTAACAACACAGGGTAAATTATCATGAAGAGATAAACTACCAGAAAGCTGCAGTAATCAAAGAGATAGCCCTCACATCTAAAAATTATGGTGGCCTCCCTGTTCATCAACACCTTTCTATGAATGACTTCTGACCAGCCCCTGCTTCCCTCCCAGAGCAAAAGCACTCAGATTTATTTGGTGAAATTAAATCTTTACAGGAGGGACTTGTCTTAGGTTGCCATTCTTCACTTACCAGAATTAAAGGATGTTCATTTCCTGCTGCTGGTCATAAATACAAAACTTCCAAAACTGTGAATTTGATAACCTGCCTTACTCACAAATACAAAGAGGCATCCAAATATGCTTTAAAATTTCTGTCAACTTTGATTTGTATTGTTGTCATATTTGAAAATGATCTATGTTTTGCCCCTACCCCAGAGCTGGGCTCTCTGTTCTTTGTATTACCATCAGATATTATGAAACAAGATGTAAAATGATATGGCCGAACCTATTGTAGCGTTGAGCCACTTTTTATGTACAGAGAACTTTTGGCGGGCTATGAATATCTAAGAAGCAGACCAATGAAGCAGGAAAATTCTGCAGTGATTCACTAATGGTTTTATAATCCTTCAGTGCCCTCTGTAACAGTGATACAAAAGAGAAGGATCCACTAAGTTGGGGATAAAAGAGAAAAGAAAAGAAAAAAAACCCAAAACACCTGGAATAACATAAAGAATGTGAAACATATAAGTCAAAATAATGACATGATTATTTCCTATGGCAGAGGTGGCACATGTAGTAAAAGTAAATTGATCCAATTACAAGAAAGTGTAGTTAGGATTGGGCAGTAATATATGCTTTACCCCACAGAGTCCTGTGTTTATGCACTGCTTTGGAGAGCATGGAGGTGCTCACAAAGGAATTGCGAACAACTCTTTAAAGCAGAGGTATCTTCTCCCAGGACCATGTAGCTATACCCTGCAACTGTAGCATGCTCCTGGGAAAAGCCATATTTGTCTTGAATTTTAGACAGTAAGTGTTACATTCTATTTGCTATCATCAATACGATACCTCTGAATGTGTTGGGGCTAAGACTCCAGGATACCCACACAGCATATTACTGGTCACCTGGAAATGAATTCTGGGCGTTGATTTTTCAAGACTTTTGGAAAATACTAATATAGCGAAGGGTACACTATATTAACATTTTAACAATTTCATATGGATGACATTACATCATTAATTTATTTCATGTTATGTTTATTTATTCAATGGAAGAAACAGGCTACATTTCTGAAATAACTATTAAAACAGTAGAGTATCTGATTAAGAAAATGTCTCCGATTCTTCAAATTGTTGTCAAATAGCATTTATTTTAGATGTCATTACTATTTGGAGTTTCTGATTGTTGAAAGGGAAGATGGAGACCCTGTTCCTGAAGTTGTTTTCGGATATTCTTCATAGAAATGCCGACAGCAGCTGACCAATTGCTATGGAACCCGTCTTTCAATTCAAAACTTCCACAACTCGATTATACTAAGGATGTCTGTATAAAAATCTTCAACATTGCATGGTACAGTAATCATGGGCATCCTTTTTGGCTTAAAAGAGTTAGCTGTTAAAATTTCTTACAAAACTGTTTGGAGAAGTATGTTTAAACAAATTGCCCAGCTCTGGAATAGGCTTGACCAAACTTTCCAAACAGAGGAATTGACGGTAACACGGTTAAGAAATCCTAGAGGGGGGAAAAAAGATGGAAAATGTGTGAAAATTTAAATCTGCCTCCACCTTGAACTGAATACTTTTTTCCCCTATGCTTCTATATGTACAAAAACATTATAACAAACTCAGCTTAACCATGGACATTCTGTTAGAACATGTTTCACACAAATAACTCCTATATATTTACAGATCTGCAAACAATAATTGATGCCCAATAACTGAGAGGTATAATTTATGTACAATAAAAAAATAACTCATTCTTACTGTTGTCCAAACATTTTATAATAATAATAAAAAGTAATCTGGCAAGACAGGTATGTCTATGAGTATGACAGGACGGAACAATTTTTTCTCTAATTATGTACAAGAAAAAATGGAAGATACTGTCTTTGTTTTGCACGTTAGCAGACTTTCCACCTTGGGACTGCAAATGAGTTTAGTATTGGGCAGGAGCGCCTCTGGGAATGTTATTCATTCAGCCTTATTCTTCATGCTGGAGAAGATGGTTTCTTGAGTGATAGAGGAAAACCCAAGGTAATTATCACTGGGACTTCAATGACTCTATCTAACTTTGAAAGATGTGATTTGATATCACCACTATGCCGAAGAGCCCATTTAAAGTTATTTCCTTAGCATAATGATGTAAACATTGTGGAAAATCCAAAATAATGATTTTTAGAAACAAATAAGAGAGGTAGAAAATGTTTCTAACTCTTCCTTCTTCTCTGTCATCCTCTGATTGGATTAACTGTAAAATATTATAAAACATATTTACAACATTTAATTCATTACACTTCTATTAACTTACTTCTAAGTGAAAACATGAAAGAAAAAGAATTGAGTAAAGTGACTGCTAGAGGCTACTGAAGCTGATAAATGTCTCTTTCCCCGATTCTTCAAAAAATATTTCTGATGAATTTCTAGGTACCATGAGAACAAGAAACTTCTTTGAAAATACAAACATTATAATGAAAATGTGTTTTGCCAGATTCCAGGGAATATAGTAGACCCCCACCCCCTAAAAAAACAGTTTATATTCAAAGAAAGCTAAAACTGGGGACTGGTTTGTAATTTGGATAATTAGGTTTTATTGGGGTAAACAAGGGGGGCGGGAAACATCAAATCACAATAAACTTGTTGGAAGTCACAATCAGAATGTAATAAAAAAACCCAGCTGTCATTATTTTATTCTCAGTAAATCTCTGCTTCCGTCTCTCATCAGGTTAAAGCAAGAACAGCCATTTCTGACCCCAGAAATAAGCTCTGATTTGAGAGAGCAGACGGCTTTGGCTATTAGGATGACTTGCCAGACAATAACAACAACTGACTGCCAGAATTAGCTCCTTGGGACAATTTAGGTTCCTTTGAAGTGAATGGCTTTTTGAGCTGGAACTGAGCCCACGTCCAGTTCCAAATCCAAGTCAAAATGACAAAGAGGAAGTCTACTGTGTCATTTCAGTCCCTTAGCATAAGATTACTTTATGTTGGCAGCTGTACTGTTTATCTTGTTGTTTAAAAGCTATTTCACTACATGGTCACAGCTGAATATTTAAACTAGTGGATCTGGTCATGGGTTGCCTCTGACTGTAACAAGACAAGTCCCCACCAGTTCGTAGAACAAATTATAGTTCGCATGGCTGTGTGATATTATGCTAATGAAAGAGTATATTAAAATGTGATTCCCTTCCTATTTTTCCTCATTATTCAGAAAATATAATAAATGCCCAAATTATTAACCAGATTTTGTGGGCTAGTTTATCCAAGCAAGCTTGATGCATTCTCTAGTCATACATTCAAATGAATTGTCTTTGATAAGACTCACTGATATTACACAGGAGGAATTTGGAAATAGCTTATTCCTATGTTTAAAATCACCTCTGAAATGTATATTTTAAAAAAGTTGACTGTCATAAAACAGTTACAGAACTACTTCTTTACTGGGTCATTTTAAAAACAGTAATAGCCCCCTTTTTGAGGAAAGGGGCTCAATACACAGGCTTTTTTGTTAACCTTAGAGTGTTTGATTTATTTATTTATTTATTATTCCTATCTGTATTAAAGTCACAAGACATTCTTTTTCTATTTTTATTTTCTCTCTGCATCTCTATCTACTTTCTTTCTTGATCGTTTTTAATTTTTTTTTTCTTGTCTGTGTTTTATCTTATGTTTTTGAAAATCAAATTATATATTAAAAAAGAGCTATATTAGGCAGATAATGAAGTAAAAAGGTAGGGCCATATTACACATTTCTGTGAGGCCAGGAATTCATTGTTTTCCACTTTTTGCTGGAAGGGTTCGTTGTTGGGTTTCTATTGTTGTTGGGTTTCTATTGTATCTATTCTATTCAATATCTAGTGATATTGAAGAGAATGTAGAGTTTGTTACTTTACTTAACAATATATATTTTGCATAAAATTACCCAGTATCTACAAGTGTTATTTAAAAAAGGAAAAATAAAACTTTGTGGCCTATAATTATTTTAGACAAAAGTATTATTCTGCAAACCTTCCTTTGTGTTTTCACAAACACAATAATTCTTGAAATACATATTAAGTTTGGGGGGGAGCAAGGTAAATAATATATATATATATACATATAAATAGAATTGCAATGGATTGTATATTCTAAAATATTATACCCAATAGCTGATAAGCCAAACCCGAATGCTAAAATCCCGGTTAATTTTGTAAGAAAGCGTATTCATTTTCTGATCCTATTATCTTTTAAGAGAATATAGTCTAATATAGTCATACTGACTAGACCAATAGACCTAGTGACCTTTTCAATGAATGGACAATTGGCTGTCATATGGATTAATCATCTTACGTACATAATTCAAAGGCAACAAATGACATTAGCCAAGATTAGTATATCGAGGAGTATTTCCCCAATTCAGGTAAAGTAATCCAATCTCCAAGCATACCAATATAGTCAGTGAACCCAGAAGCAGCTTCATGCATCCCAATCTAGATTATCCCTAGATAGGGCAAATGAGTCTCAGGGAACATAAGCAGTTTCTCAGTCTCATTAATACAGTCCCACTTCTTAAAGTTTAACATTTTTAAAAACAGTACATATGGGGAAATAAATCTATAAAAAAAACTAAAACAAAAACTCTAGTCTAAAGGTCCAAGAAATCCATCAGTGTCCACTGGATGGTGATGTAGCTAGAACACTGGTTAGCAAAAATCTTGGTTTACTGGTACCTCCATTCTTCTCTCTGTTAAACAGATGGCTACATGAACAAGCGGACCAATATATGGAAATATTCAGAACCTAAATTGAGGAATGTTTACATAAGAGGCAGAAAATCACTGAACTTTCAACAGTATATTATAGCATGGTATCTTCTGTTATGTTGAGATGGAAATTATAACTATATTGGATGTGTCATTTAAGGAAAGTTTCTCAGGCATATGTTTAAACTGGAGACCAGGACACAATTACACTGATTTGGTTTATTGACAGAATTTATAGCAGAATTTATACAGAAATAGAGAAGCCTAAAGACGGGCTCTTATGCAAATTATCCTTTCATTTTATAGTTTTACAATAAAAACCAAAGGAAGTCATTAGTCATGCAATAGAACATAGCAAGTTAATGTGATTGATAAAATTAATCTTACTGATTGGGTTAATTCCCATATATATTACAATGCATAATAAGTCAGACTGGGGGGTGGGGGGGAGAAAAACATCCCTGAAAAACTGATTCTTTGGATTAAATAAAGGGGTCTAAGAATTGGTGTCAGTGGCCAAGTCTACATTCCTGCAGGTAACTTTCATTTATCTTGTTAGCACTTGTTACAGTAGGAATGCCAAACAATACCAAATGCCTGATTATTTTCTTGCCTAACCAAGCAACACTGTTTATATAAAACATATGGGTACATCCCTGAATTGAACCACTCTAATTTTCTGCTAATCATTTAGGAAAGTGGATCTAGAACTATGAATGGAAACCAGTGAGATTCTCAGCTAGGAATCAGATTAGGAGATGAATGTTTGAAAGCTTCTCATGGTTTACTTTTACCTTTACCTTATTACCAATTTAATAATTTGCATATGTTTGTTTATAAGAAGTTTAGACCTACAAATGGTAGTGTGGCATATAAACTTTTAAATAAATTCAGAATGTGAATGCTGTTTATTTTTAACAGACTAAAGAAAAAGAAATACAGAAAACAGCTTGTACTGACGAGTTGCTTCTAGCGATAGTTATCTAACTAGCTATTTTTAATTATTTCACAAATAATAAAGGTTGCATCCTATATTTGGAAAAATGTACTAAATTAAGGTCTGCAATGTAATAAAAAGCTTTTCAAAGTTGTATATACTAGATAGATTTTGTCCTGATATCAGCATAGTAAAGCCCTGTTTATAAGAAAGAAATTTTGCTTTGTTTTGTTTCTTGCTATTCAGCAAAATAGCATTGAATTAGAGGATAAGGCATCTCAGTCCAAATGACCAAAATCACTTGTTTCAAAATTATCTTTTGGAAGAAAAAAATGCTCTTCTCACTTTGCTTCACAAACAGAATTTACAATCCTAAAGTTATCCACTTAAGATTTATAAATGAATTTTGCAATTTTCATTCTCACGCCTACAACTAAATTAGGGTCCATGCACTATCTGAAATGATTATTTCATTGGGTTCCAACCATATGTTTCTATGTAAATAAAAAAAGGTATATTTTGTTTTCAGATGTTGTCCAGTGCAATTGTACTTACATTTTATTTGGAAAAAAGCACTTAATAGCAAAGATATCTTACAAGGACTCAGTGGGAATTTCTGCTTCAAAATCAATGGCAAAAAATATGGTCCCTTCCATTTAACTCTAGGGGTCCTCATCCAAGTCTTTCCTGAAATCCTAATGACTGTAATAGCAAAATAAGAGCTTTGAACTGAGAAGCTGCAAGCTGCAAGAAACTTCACAAACTTTTAATGGCTATGCAATGCTATTTAACAAAAAACAAAACAAAACACAAAAGGGGTGGGGATGAGGGGTAAGAAAAATAAAGGAAAAAAGAGGAAAACTACTATTAAAATAAAACGTTAATCTAATAAATTGGGGCTTCCCGTCAATCAAATTAATGCTGGTTAACACTTCCATGTAGTACTAGGGCTTTTGACATGACAAAATAAGTATAACAGGCCCTTTTGTCAATACAACACATATGTCATTTAAAGTGCTCAAAGCCACTAAGCTACCCTAAAAAAGATTGATTTATCTGCTCCAATGTTTCTTTGGGGCAAATTTTCCTCAAAACTGAAACCAATTAGTGGGCCTAGCACTTGTAGTGCAGAATGTAGGTCAGCATCAAGTAATAAAAAAGTATTGACTTTTCTCTGTCTGTAAGCAGCATGAAAGGGGTACCATGGCCTTGTCGTATATGAAAAGAGCTCCATTAATTTCACTTATTTCAACAAGGGCTGTCAAATACTAATGCTGCTATTGCACTTTTCACACAAAGTACATTGACACCAATACTGGTCTCAGTGAAACAAGTTTAAAATATTTCAGCTAATGAAAGGGTTCTATACTATAATTTTCAATTCCTACTTGTACATCTAGACACCTTATGTAGCATTGCTCAGAAGCAGACAGATGAGGTGGGATATTAACCATAACCAGCAATTACTTCTCAGGGCTAAAGGAATCTGATTCTTATTTATAACCTGATCAAAATAATCAACCAGAATGGTGGGCGTTACCTTTCCACGAAGTTCCAGCAGTTGTAGATTTTGCTATGAATACACATTTTAAAAAATCAATGACTCACCATTAGGGTTTTACAAACCTTTAAAAAGGGGAACTTCACAAACTTTTGTTGTAACATCTGAAGAAAGTTAGTGGACTACCAGAGGCTATAATTTAAATGTCTCTGATGTAACTTATTTTATTAGTAGTAAATGTTCTACACTGCAGTATATATATTACTTTTCAGGAAAACAAAAAAATTCTTAACTAATCAAAGAAGGGAATTTATTCTGGTCATTTTGTGGACTGTTAAGAAATTCATTAATCCATAAATGAAACGGTGACTTTATTTAGTTTTTGTAGTCTGAGAAAGAAGTGCACACCTTCTCAGTTACTTTATCAAATCTTCTATCTATAATCAGCCTCCATATTCTTAGAATACTATCCTACAATTCATCTGAAGCCCGAGTACCTTCTTTAGCTCCAATCTCAGATGAAGTGTTTTCCACATAAGGATTTAATGGTATTTTTTGATGAGCTGTTAGACTGCCTCTAAAAGCAGCATATCTAACTCACTTGCTAATTACCTCGTCCAAATGAAAGTAAAGCTCACAACAAAAGATGTCTCCGATTTAACAAGACTAACTGACAAAAATTGAAGTCATCTTATTTAATGATTTTATAAGTAGGCTTGAATCAACATGTTATTAATTTCTAAAATAGAAAAACTAGCCATCGTAGAAAAGTTTTTGTATTCTTCTGCATGCCTCTGTCATATTATTAGTATTCTGCTTTATACTTTATTTAGGTAATGACAACAAGGGTATGAGAACATTTACAAATATGAGGGAATTATTCTCATAGTGGGAAAACTTTAGAAACTTTAACATTTTTATCTTTCAAAGACAAAAATATATTAACTTTGGTATAATTTTTGCAACAGAATTTAATTATAACATAAATATTGACCAAGCCTATTAAAAACTAGAAGATACATCAATATTTTCTTTCAATTTTAATTGATGGTCAGTGATTAAATATCAAATGATATCTCATAACAGTTGGCTTATTTTTGCAGAAAGTCAGCTTTGATATTGAAGTAATCAAGAAATATGTGTATATATGTGAATAGGTATGTATGTATATGTGTGTGTGTGTGTGTGATACACACACAAACACACAGGCATACCATGTGTTTGTTTATAAATTGATTTATAAATCTATTTTGATAGCACTTGTAAATCAGGATGAGATTGGAATTCAGTTCAGTTGGAAGACAAACAGAATAGTGCACGGTAAAATAACTGTTATTAAGAAAAGGGTGAGCTGTTAATTTTTCATAAAGTCATAATAACTCATGCAAGATTCAAAGCAGTCATGGAATTATAAGATCACAACTAAACAGTTTTTTAATTTCTTTATTATATGAGCAGCTAACTTAATCTCTTCTCGTAAGCTGCTAAAATATGCCCAAGGTGCATTTAAAATAAAATCAAGAGAAGATTTGGTATCAGAAGGATATACATGTCAATGATTTTCACATACGTAACTCTCAGAAAGATTTAAACTTGATAAAAAAAAGTCCATATGTTAAAACTACATTTGAAATTGAGTTATGTATTGATGATGAATAACTTATTTCTAAAATATACAAATTTTCATTGAGGCTGGAAGTAGAAAATCAACAAGTTAATGATTGCATGATATGATCGGCTAAAAATTTTGGATATAAAATATAAATGCGGCATTGGGAAACGTGGACAAAGGGGTTGAGTTGAGCCGCTCTGAGTCTGACCGAACACAGGTAAGGAGCTATATTAAGACCTACCTTGTGGCAATCGAGGCAGCAAAGG
>JANHFL010003191.1:261642-288508 GCA_032468155.1 Oxyrhabdium leporinum | reverse complement strand
GTTATCTGCTTCCAATATGCCTAGGTATTTGTAACTGTCATCCTTTGCTAATGCTTTCACTATGCTTCCATTTCCCAATTCTATTCCTTCTATTTTTTTTCCATTTTTCCTTGCTGCATGAATAATATAGCACATTTTTTAAGTTTAACTGCTGAACAGTTGAACTGTTATTATTGTTATCATTATTATTGTTGTTGTTGTTGTTGTTATTACTGTTATTATTACTATTATTATTACTATTATTATTATTTTGGGATACTGTATGAAGAGATGGACTATGAAAAGCTCTTGATCCTAATAGAACCGCTTCATTATCTGCATGAATACAATATTACAGGTAATCATCGACTTACAACAATTGGGATCATAATTTCTTTTGCTAAGCAAGGTGGTTGTTTAGTGAGTCACAACTGGTTTTATAATATTTTCTGTCACATTGTTAAGCAAATATGGTTTACCCTATTGACTTTGCTTGTTGAAAGTCGACTGGAAGATCTCATATGGTACTCATATGACCCCTGGACACTGCAACTGTTGTAAATATATGTCAGTTGCTGAGCACCCAAATTTTGATCACATGATTGTCAGAATTCTGGGAGGAAAAAAGTGGGAGAAAGACACTTTTTTCAGTGTTGTAACTTTAAATCGTTGCTAAATGAATGGTTGAGAACTTCCTGTAAAGTGAAGTGAGATGTTCTTAGGTTAGTTTATATAATGTGCTGGCTAGGCAAATAGCAAAATAAAAGTGAAATATGAAAGTATTTATATTAGTAAAAGTAGAGATGGATTTTATATTGCACTATGACAAAAAAAGGCATGTCACTTTACACAGCAAAACCTTTAGCATTTTGAGTTTTCATATTGCTATGGGTTTTCTTCTCTCCTGGCTTCAACTGTGAAGCAGGATTTAGCATGCATTGGGACAACCCAAGATACCCATAGAACAAATCTGGATAACTTTGCAAAGAGATAAGAAAAACTTTACACCAGATGCTCCGTGAGAGCTCCAAAATGGGTTTGGCTGTTTGCCTAGATATTAGCAGAATTGTTAATTAGATATCAAATTTGTTATTCAATCATCTCAGTTAAGAAGAATAATTTGGAAAGCTGAGATCTTTTTGTATGCTAACCTATCAGAATGCTGATTTCATTTTATACTGGCTAGCTTTGTTATTAAACACTGGAGGTAGGCAACACAAGACATTTATCATACAATAGACAAATGACACTGGATTTCTGGTTAGATGGTATAATAAGTACCATATAATTTCTCTTTAGAATCTGCTTATTCTTTGAAATCCCACAGTACTATTAGAGCACAGAATGTTCTTGTTCAGAAATTACAGAACTGAAAATCAAGTTTTATTAAATATTCAAATGGTTGCTGACAAACCCTTTTCAAATGTTACAAAATGCTGACAATTACTTTTTTCATGCAAATTTCACTGAATGGCTCAGATCCTCGTAATCACCACTTTATATTCTATCTTCCAAATTATTATTTTTTTGATCCATTAGTAACCTTCTAAAAATGCTGTTGGGGCTTGTATATTTGTGTGTATTTAGTTTTCTGATTAGGAAACCTGAATCTAATTATGGTAGTACAAACGGACTGTGGTTTGGTTTTGTAGACAGCAAATCTTTTTTTGCTGATTGACCTATGCAGTTATTGTTTGCTTTGCCACATCCTTTATCATCAATGAGACTCTCTCAATCATCAGGATGAAAGGTGGAGAGAAAAAGAGAAGATCATGCTGTATAAAGAGAAGTACATTTTAAAAAGTTAGAATGCCATAAGTTTTACGTATTAGATCTATGACCAAATCCAGAGCCTATTTCACTGTATGCAATAAGATATTTTAGAACCTATTATTTGGTCATTTTTTTGCAAATCATGTATCACATTGGATTGATTAAATTAAACATTATCGTTAAATTTCAACTTTGCAGATGATTAGTATAACCTGCATTCTGAATTGCTTTTGTCATTAATTATCTAATTAATTACCAATATTAGTAATGTGAAAATATATATTTTTTTAAATTGCTATTTTACAGCAAGCCTGGATTACATGTACACATACATGCTTTTTTTCGAAGGTTATTATAAGATGGACTGTTGAAAACATATTTTATCCCAATCAGTGTGTAAAAATAAAATTATCCATAATCACGCCATGTTCCTCTATCATACATATCATACAGTTTAGCTGTAATGATCCCCACACACTACACTCGCACATCAATTATGATAATCATAATAACGGTCATTAAGCTCAATGTTCATTATTATCTGGATGCTGGTGACAGCAGATTCAATCATCGGATGCAATGGGCAGGCAGGCATAGTCCCACCCAAGTTTCTGCAGACAGCGATGTGCCACATTAAGCCTATGATGTCTTCCACATCCCACTTCATTTCAAAAGCTGCAGACGGTAAAGGTCAACTTTATGTTCCGTGTAATATGCTTAGGTTCTCTAAATTAATTGTTTGGAGTACTGGCTATTTTTATACTTTGCAGTATACTAAAATTCTATCTGAAAACAAATATACAGGAGCAAATAAGGAAAAAAGGCTTAGAGCTGGCTGGTAAGTCACCAAAAACAAGGTATATGACGTAAAGTACTATTGACCGTAAGATCTTAAATACCACTTCTTTATTTTGGGAGAGAAGGAACATCTCTAAAGTAGCTGCTATTAGCAAGTTATTGCTCTAAAATCTTTATAGAAGTTTCATTTTTTTTGTATTAAAGACTGTGGACTATCATTTTATTTTGATGGATATGAAACTGTAAGCATTTTGACAAGTGGAAGATTACATAATAGTTCTTATCCCTTAATTACCTCATCACAAGGGACAAACCATGTTGATTACATTTTTGGTGCCTATTGCATTCTCATATCTAAAATTTTATACTTCTTGTAAATGTATTATTAATCATTTGGGATTTTCAACCTAAACCGATGTACAGATTAGAATATAACTTCCTTCATATTGTGCTTGTCTCTGAATTTTTAAATGCAGTTCTCAGCTCAAAGTCACATTCAAAATTTGTATGTATACTTGTAAAATTTAAAACTAAATATTGTATATTATATAATATTATATAAGAATGTAAAATTGCATCAAAATAAATGCACATTTTTCTATTTTAAACAAAGATTGCAAAATTATATAGAAATTTTATGAAGACATATAACTTAACATATGGAGCTACAGCACTAAGACAGTCTGATTCAAGAAACTTTCTCTAAACAATGCACTTTAAGATAAGCAAACATTGTAATGTATCAATGGCTTATTCATGTCACAATTCTTGTTGCAGGCATTTACCCTTGATAGCTTTTTACCAATTTATCCTTTGCACCTTTGCTACATAGATTTAAACCTTCAAATTCTTGAAGAGGGAAAACAGAATCTGCAGTTGCTACTATTTTGGCTGGAACCGCTGCAGGGTAAGCACAAGTAAGCACAACCCATTGTTTTAATTTTTAGCTTTTCTATTTAATTCTCCTAATTTTAAATGTTTTGTAATATTTTTTTAATTTTTATCCGAGTATAAGATCTCCAGAGTAAATGTATCAGTGAGAGTGGCAGCACATTAAACAAACAAACAAATAAATAAATAAGTATATATTGAATATTTATGTACTATTTGTTTCATAAAGAAGAGAGCCATCATTTGGTATCTTCTGTTGTATTTTTGTGAAAAACAATCCACTGAACTGAAAGCCATTGCTTGTTTTGGTTCAATGGCAAAGATGGATCAGTAAACAATAGTAAAGTTTTTCTCAAGTTGAGTCTGCATTATAGTTATCCAGCTGGGAACTGACTATGGTATGAGTGACTGTGAGTACAACCTCTCGATCTAGAAATGGGTGCAAATAGTGCACAACATGAAGCTGTGTAAAGAGCCTTTGGCTATGACCGCTAGTTGCCTTTTGAATGGGAGGTGTGAGTTCAGAAGAGCCCTCAAATTGCTCACTCGGTCTATTTGGGGTAGTTCAACCCATTCAGGACCAAAGATGATAAATCCACAGATACAGAAGGTCCCCAAACCCAAACGCACTCAATCTTACCACGGTTTAGTTGAAGCCTGTTTTCCCCATCCAGACCGCTATAGCCTCTAAGCATTGAAAAAGGATATCATTTAACTCAGAAGTAGCAGAGATATAGAACTGGGAATCATCAGCATATTGATGATTCCTCACCTCATGGTCATGATCTCAATATTGACTTCATATAAATATTAAACAGGACCAAAGAAAGTACCAAAACCTGCAGCTTCCCACATAGCAGAAGCAGAGAGCAGGACTTCTCACTCCCAATCAATATAAATTGAGACTGGCCTCAGATAATAGAAAACTGTGACCCCAGTCTTCAACTCCCAGAGCTAGCTCAAAAGTATACCATGGAAAGGAAAAGAACAAGCCCCATATTGTGTCACCCACTTCCAACCACCAAAGCCAGTGGAAAAAAATATACCTGGATTGATGGCATCAAAAGCTGCTAAGAGATCAAGTAGAATAAGAATAGATGCACAACATCCATTCCGCTCCCACCAGAGATTACCCCAAAGTGTAACCAATGCCTGAATCTGGAGTGAAAAAAATCCAGATAATCTTTATCCAGGGGTCTCTGAAGCTGCTGCAGAATCTTCCTGACATAGGCCTTAATAGTGGCTATCATTCATATGTAGTTTGTTCCTCATTGGTTTCCAGTAGCATTCCAGGCATTTCTTCACCCATTTCACCTATCTCAACTTCAACTTCTCCATAAACAACAGAGAATATCAGGTCCCAAGGGGAAGAAGAGGTTGCATGAGTACAATCCATTCCATGGCCTCAGCTGTCCTCTTGTGCCCTCAAGTGACAACCAGGACATCAACTGGATCCTACAGAAGATCATCAGGAATAATCCCTAGCTAGCTCTGAAACCCATTTGGTCCCTCAGTCACTGGGGACACACTGATCAAAGAGCTCCCACCTCTCTGATAGTGCCAGAAATCTCATGGCCACCAGGAAGTGCCAAAGGGATCAAAAAACCTTTACCACTTCCAGATCACATCTCCACTGTTCTGAGAGGAAGATATCAAGTGTGTGACCACTGTCCTATGCAGGGCTTCGGATAAGCCCAGGGTTGTCACAGGAACCATGAAATCCTGAGCCATCTAAATCCCAACTCCCAGAGAAGGCAGATTGAAGTCCCCAGGACCATAAATCTGGGAGAATTCCTGCTACATCTGAGATAAGAGTCAAGGAGTTCTACCATGAAATCTGTTTTTAAAATCTGTTAAATACATACACATATGATCATTACAGCACAGAAGGCAAGGCTAATTCCACATTCAACTCCTCCCTGCCCTTCTTTGCTTTGGCTAGCCTTAAGAAGTTGTATCTTATCCTTGGTTATCCAATACAGCTCACCTTCTTTGTTATCCATCTCTCTGGGTGTTCTTCCCGGAAATATTTGAGTCCGTAATTTGACTGACCATATTTGCTTGCTCTCTGAATGGATGGAATATATTCATCTGGCACATTGTATGAAAATGGCATAAACCTGAAAAGTAAAACATTATATATAATTATTTTTCATCTTACCTTACTAATTAGAAAGCATGTATATTAACAATAACAAAAATGTAATTTAAAATAACTTTTTTCTGCCTTAATTGTCAATGTTGCTTTATAGTGATCTACTAATATACTCAAGAGTTGTAGTAGTACATTTTCAAATAATAATATAATAGTACCATTATACTATCGTACAATAGTATAAACATTAATCACAGAGCATACAATATAAATAAGTTAAGTATTAAATTATGCTCAAGTGCCAATCCTCAGAAGAGAAAAATAAATATATATTTCCATATAAGGAGTGCATCTGTCCTTATGTCTATGGTGATTCTCAGTCATCCAGGTCATTTGTCCCAAAGGTGTTTTTTCAAAAGGCAACTAGACTTCCTTTGTTTTTCCTTGAAGATGTTTTGCTTCCTCAGTTCTGATGAACGGTGGAGAATGGAAGGATTTATATTCTTTGCAATCATCTGGTTGTTAGCACTCTTCCTGAGAGTTATTGAGGCCACTTGGAGGTTTATCTGTGCCTTCAGGATCACTTCAATAGTGCAAATGGGTATGGAACCTTCTTGGAATTGCTGAAAGGACTATGTCATTTAATCTCATTTTGTTTTCTAAGTTTTTTGACTCTTTGCTATATTGACACATTCTTTCATTACTTCCTGCTTGGACTTTTGTAGCATATTTGAATGGAATGCCCTTCAAAACGTTCAGAAACTACAGCTGTTTCAAAATATTGCTGCCAAAGTGCTCACTATATGACTCCTTTATTGCTCCAATAAATAATTACTTTTAGAGCTCTAAACAGTTTGGGATTAAGATGCCTAAAGGATCACCTCCATCTGTACAAGTGCACCCGCACTTTAAGAGGCCATGTCCATGATTTCATCCAGGTCATGAAACTTCTTTCCCTCAGAGATTAATCTAGAATTTTCTCTACTTTTTACTTAGTTAGTTTGGTAGGTATTTGTATGTCTTTCCATTAACATTACTGAAAATAAAAAAAGAAGATTCTCTATTTGTTCAGATGAGGGAGGACAGGAGAATGGGAAGAATAAAAGCAAGCAAACAATACAATAAAATAAATATCAGAAACTAGGGTTGGGAGAAGTAGCAGCCAGAGGAAAAAAAAGTGGGGGGGAGGGAGAAAGGCATGAAAGTGAAAAGCTGTCCTAAGCAGATACAAAAACTTGAAGGGGGGGGGAGATTTGAAAACAGAGGCAATAAAGGGAAAGCAAACAGAAATTAATGAAATCATAAGATAATGATGGAAATGAAATAAAGGAGAAGGTAGGTATCCCCAAGTTTGGGCAGCATAAAGCAAAGGGAATTGAACCACATTACAGATAGTCCTCAACTTACAACCACAATTGAGCCCAACATTTCTGTAGTTAGGTCAAACATTTGTTAAGTGAATTTTGACCCATTTTACAACCTTTCTTGCTATGGTTGTTAAGTGAATCACTGCAATTGTTACATTAGTAACATGGTTGTTAAGTGAATCTGGCTTTCCCATTGACTATGCTTGTCAGAAGATTGCAAAAGGTGGTTACATGACACCGGGACATTGCAACTGTTATAAATATGGGTCAGTTGCCAAGTGTCTGAATTTTGATCACATGACCATGGGGATGCTGCTATGGTCGTAAATGTGAAAAAATGGTCATAAGTCACTTTTTTTCGGTGATATTGTAACTCTGAACGGTCACTAAATGAACTGTTGTAAGTCGAGACTACCTGTTCTTTGGCAGAGGTCTCAGTAAGGTAGAGAGTATCAGCAACTTTTATAAGCAGTAGAATCAGTAGAGAAGAATTTTGGAAACTATTCTAGGTAAGGATATCATAATCAGTTACTTTGCACAGAAATTACTGAGGAAAAGCTGAGCTATGACCTCTGATGTTTATTTATTTAAATATTTTCAACCTTCACATCACTGATTTATGATGGAACACAATGAATAGAGATATTCAAGAACAAATAAAACACAATAAATCAAACCAAACAAAAACTAATTGCATCTTCAGGTTTGTGTAGACAGGCAGGTCTAAGAACTGAAATGAGGCGAATCTTGAACCACTGAAGGAAGAATATCTGACAATTAGGCTGCCAAAACAGAGAAGGCCCTATATTCCATCTCCCCATGTTGAAATAATGCAATGAGACCTTTCAGCAGCACTTTATACCTTTGGCAGGTTATGAAACAAAACGAATTGTTGAAATGTAAATGATTGAATTTTTACTTTTTTACTCAACACTTAAAGCAGAGCAGAAGCCATTGTCCTTTGGTGTAACTGTTTCAGTACGACTGTTTTATATACCACTTCTGAACAAATCTAACTGCTACAGTTTATACTATGGGTTGTTGTTATAAGTCTTCATCTTTGACTCAAGGACTGTGCCACATGCAGTGCATCTTCCAGATTGCATCTTTAAATATCGCTGAATTGGAATAACTTAGGTTAGTTTTTAAATTCTTTCTATATAGAAATTTAAAATGTTATTTTCTGAGAGGTTATGTAGAAAAGTGTGAAAAGGGGGAAAATTAAGGACAGTTATATTTTCTGAAGCATTAACAATACTACAATATATTTGCTCTGCATTACTTTTGTAATGTCAATTAAAAAGCCTGCTTATTTTAAAATAGCCTCTTATTTTAATAAACTTACTGAATTTTATGTAAAAATTCTCTGTTGAAATAAATTAATATTTTATCAGCTGTAAATTACATCAATAAACCTTCCTTGTGGAGAAACAAATTGGTCTTTATTAGCATCTGGCCAGTCAAATTGCCCATAAAGCCTTCTAAACCAAGGGCTCTTGAAAATTAACAAAACAATAGCACAGAAGAAGCAGAGCTTTAAATTATACAAAGCTACACAAGCATATATATACTCATGGGACAGGTGGCTCTCATATAAGACGGATTATAGCACTTCCAGGGCTAATTTGCACTTGGGATGGACATCACACACAAAAAAATTAATGTGGCCCCAATGTCCCTGAGTATACATAGGAGGTACAGAAAGCCGGCTGCTCCACTTAGAGTTTTTATCACTTCTGAATTGCATTTTAATAGTACATTTTTCTTCGGTTCAGACATTAAAGAAAATTGGCTCTCTCTAGGGATTGGATGACGACTGAAATGACAAGGCTAGTACTTAGGAATTTGCCCATGGAAGCATGGAATTTTAGGTAGTCTAAATATTCAGAAGAAGTTTTGTTTTTTTGTGATAAGGTGCACATTGTTGCAAAACCATCAATGACAATGTTACTTAGTTACTGTAAAAACATGTACTTTACAGTAGAAACTCCATTATTTCTAGGACTACAGACACTGCTACTAGAAATTAAAATTTACATTCCCAGGAAGCATTTTATAATAAAATAAACATGAAGAATAGCCAAGATCAAAAGAGATACTGAAGATATTTTTGGAAAATGAAAGAATGATCCAAATGAATGTTAAATATATTACAACCTAAAACAAAATGGCTTTCACTAAAGTTTGGACATGAAATTGCTGTAGCAATGGGGAGCAACACTGAATTTAAATGATTTTGAATAGTTATATAGAACCAGATTTCGCTGTTTAGATTTTCAATCAGACAGGTAAAAAACTTAAATAACACATTGCAGTGTCCACTGCTTTCTGTAATGACACAAAAATGACAACATGCACACTGTAATGTCATAAGGCAAATACCATTACATATTTCCATCTTTATATCTGACATAATGTGTGATGGTGTTTTAATTGTGCCTCTCCTACCTGGATATATCTACCATTCTACATTCAAATTACCCAGGAGAAATTTGAAGGGAAGAAGAAATTTCAATAATTTTAGTATTTGTCGGCAGACAAATTTTACCAATAATAAATAGCTTCATACATTCCTAATTTAGTTTGCTGACATTTATGTAGAAGTCATCAAATTAATTGGCAGTAACACACAACAGGATAGAACAGCCAGATTTAGAATAGTCTCGGCAAGCTGGAAAAGTAAGTCAAAGCCAACAAAATATAGTTCATGACTTCATTTTAAATCGGAAGAATAAACTGCATAAATATTCATCTATAAAGAGCCAAGGAGATGGCCTTGAAAGAAACATTTAGAATCCATTACATAATCACAATGGACACAAAACATTCCTTAAGTCCTGGAAAGGGAGACAGGATCAAGAAGAGACTATGGATGACTCCCTCCTTATTTTATGGGGTATAAGAGGGAAGGTAGGAAAAACACCAGGAGACTTTCAACCATACTTTTATTGCAGCTGATATCAATAAAGTATAATTCTAGTATTCCTGAGGAGCCAGTTTCCTGGCCTGAACTACTTTGTAGAGCAGGGGTGTCAAAATCACGTCGTCATGGCTGCGTCACATGACTTAGCGTGACTTTTTCCCCCTTCACTAAACTGGGCATGGCCGTGGCCAGCGCATGACACATCTGGCCAGTGGGTCACGAGTTTGACAGCCCTGTTGTAGAGCTCACTTAATGAAGACTGGTGAACTAAATAGGAGTCAACTTTGCAATACAGTATGTAAAAATCTGGTGATTCTAGATTAGAATAACAGAGGCCTAGCATTCCGATCCCTATTTATATTTTTTGTTATGTTTCCATCAGGTCTTATTTGCTATCCTGACACTGCTATTTAATGGTATACTATCCTATCATTGCTGTTGAAGGCTATTAACACGCATAGATGTGGATATAAGAATGAGTGAAGATGTCTTATTAGAGTTGAAGATGTTTATATTTTTATTGAGGTTAGGAAAGATTAAGAGTTGATAAGGCAGTCATTATCAAATATTTGGAGGATTTTCATATATATGAAGAAGAAAATTTAATTCAGAGAATTCAAACCAATGAGATTACATTATAATAAAAACTATTTCTGCCAAAGATTAAGATAAGTTAAAAAAATGACAGAAAATTCTGGTTAGGTAACTTTTACATTATTGTCCAGTTATCTGTTTTTAACATTGCATAATTCTCATTTTCTGATATTAAACTAAAAATCATGAGGCTGTTTGATTGTAATACCAGTTTACAGGAGAAGCAAAAGTTTCAGATAAAATGCAGCTTAGTTTTATCTAATCAAAAATAACAGAGATCTCTTAATTGCAGACAATTCTAGAGCTCCTTAATTATAGAGAGGCTTATTATCTGCATCCCCAGTGTTATAAAATACCAGAACTTCATTAGAAAAATTAAGGTGGAAAAATGAAGGCATTACTTTGTAAATTTCCAGTGGAAATTAGCTAGAAGAGGCAGAGGAATACTGGATCAAAAGAGGGTAATCATGCTTAACTGTGCCCTAGAGCACCAGCATTTATAATACGATTTGCTCAGTAACTACCATTCCTATTACTGCTTGTATGGGGTATTCTGTGTTAATGGGGTTAGCTGATTTAGTATTGTAACTTAAAAAGGCTCTGCTGATTAATAAATGTCACACACTGTGCTAGTAATTAAAGTAAATGGAAGAGTTACAAACAGAATGTTGAATGGTTAAAGCATTATCTGAAATATATGATAATCCCTATTTATCAGAGTATAGGAATAGTCCAGAAAATATTCAAATTGCTAAAGTTAGAAAACATCTAAAAAACTAGACATCCTTTGCAAAAATACCCTGATATGTGAGATTGGTTCAACATAGTATTCAGTGTTGTTGCTTTTTTACACATTCCCTTTGTTCTTCAGTTCTGTAAATACAAAGCTAAAATCTCAAATAATTTGTCCAAGTGAGGACAATACATACCTGGAAGTAGCTCATACTACATAAAAACAATATGGGCAAAGAACTTCTGGATAAATGGTTCTTAGAAACTGATATAGGTAAAATACTTACACAGTATATTGACATGAGCTATTTTGAAAGATTAATAGATCAAATCCAGGTTATTGTTATTTCACATCCCTTCCCTGTTCCTGAGTAAGTCCAGTGATAGATCTGCTCTCCAATCAACTGGAGTGGTACTTAGTACTATCAAAACAGGCCAAGCCTACCACGACTAAAAAGGCAGATGCTTCATGTAACTGATCATGCTTTCAAAATGAAGAAATTTATTATTGAAGTTATTATTATTATTTTGATTGAAAAACTAAGTTGTTTATTTTTATATCTCAAGTGCAAAATAGTATTGATTTCCTTGGACACTAAATATTATGATGAGGGAAGCACTATTTGTTCTGCTACCTGAACAACTAAACGTTTGAAGTTGTTCTGCTGCATACCCACATGGGTAGAAATATTTGGCTGTGCTAACTATTTTTAAAACGTTTGCTACTGCAAAATCTTATAGTAACTAAAAACAGAATTAATCCTTCAGATGCAGCCCTAAAGGAAGAATGAGGCACAAATCCAATTAAAATCATATAATTTATTTTAGACTAGAAATGAAATTTTCATATCTAAGAGCTAATAATGTCTTTCTAAACATCTTATTTTGAAAGGTCCATTACACAGTACATCTATGATAAAATTCACTTAGTAACCTAAGATATTCTGGATGTTAAAATGATATCCAGCAGCATGAAATGTTGAAACAGAGAGTGGTGTTCCTATCTGAACAATAGGGTTATCAGTTTACAGCACATAATGATTGGGTCTATGCAGAAGATAAATGGGATATTTAAGTTACAAACAGGCTTAGATGAACAATGTCTATATAAAGACATATATATTAAGAAACTTAGCTTATTATTTTTTTTTAATGAATAATTGCTCAATTTCCAATCCTGATCAGTTTTCCACCAACACTTTCTTAAATATCACCTGTTAATGTGCATGCTTCTTATAATACAAATGAATATACAAACTGAGTGAAGTTATGGGCTGATACTGAAAGCTGGTAAGCATTCCAGCATTGTTGGAGTTATTGGCAGAGTAATTTTTCAGGAATATTTAATTTATTTAATCATGCTTAATGCTGTAAAATAATTTGTCAACTGAAGAAACTACTTGGTATTTTTTAATTTATACACATCATTGGAGTTTTCTAAGATATTTCATATATTTATATTGTGAGCTATCTAGAGCCTGTTGAATGGGTCACATGCAATCAATCAATCAATCAATCAATCAATCAATCAGATTACTACATAATACTAATCCAACCAATGGATCAATCGGTTTAGAAAAGTCAAGCAGATTTTGTCTCTAGTCATTCCAAATAAACAGAGAAAGCTTAAAGCACCAGTATAATAAATAAAACAAAAACAATAAATCACATACGTTTCATCCTGTATACGGTTTCGCCATTCTTCTTGTTTTTGTTTTTCTTGGGCAAGTTGAAGTGAAATACTTGAGGCTGCCACATGCACAGATGGTTCCAAGGGTTTCAACCGCTGCTGCAGTACGTCAACAGTATCACGGAAGGGTCCCTGAAGGTTTCAAGTGAAATATTTATTTTTGCCTTCTTTTATTTTGGAGGAGCTTAGGTTGTATACAGAGAAGAAATAATGTTTGCAATTAATAACTTCATTTTAGAAATCTCCATTCAGCATCTCCAAAGACTGAAATTAAGACTACCATGAAAGATTAACCTTGTAGATGCTGATAATTTCTAGAAAAAGAATCATGATATTCTCTTAAAATAAAAACAATAATGATTGTTTGCAGTTTGAAACTTAACTGTGATTTGTTAGTTTTTATTTCAGATGCAAATAATATAAAGACATAGATATGTTTTTACAATACTAGAGGAAATGGATAAAGATGTGCCCCAACTGTTTGTAATTCTTTGTATGACCAGCTCACATAAATTGGAAACTATAGCATAATTCTACAGATATCTATTCAGAATAGAGGATTAGAGGATTTTTTTAAACTAGAAACTGAAATATAAATATAAATTCTTGTTCTCTGTACTTAAAGAAAACAACCCTTTTCTAAATCAGAAACAGTATGTAAAAATGTTTTGTTTGGACAGATTTTTTTTAATGTTAAAAAAATAATTATCAGAATTTTTAAAAATGGTACATTACAATTTCTATTATTTTAACCATGAAAATTTTTACTACATTTAACTAATATGATAAAGCTGATACTTTTTCAATATCTTAAAAATAGGCTTATTAAACATTTATCTAAACCTTTTGATAAATTTAATATTTAATACAAATAAGAAATTATCTGTGCATTGAGTTATTGTAGGTCTTTTTATATTTTAATAAGCCACATGTCTTTTATATAAGATCTCATTCTCAAAAACTTCAAATGAAGTGGAAAAACTGTATCATTCTAGACCATAAAATTTATGGGTGAACATGCATAAACAATTGTTTTTCTACATGAAAAAACAACCCATATCACTAGCTGGCACAGAAAACAGTCTATCTTTTAAATATACTATATATGACAATGTTCAATATGTATGCATTCTGTAATTGCATTCAGCTATGATTAGTTCTTTGGTTTGTAGTTAATAATGGTGTGGGAATATTTGAACATATGAATGGCTTATAAACTAACCCCTACATTGCAGTTTTCTGCAAAAAGACAACGTTGTCAGGCCTTGTAAAACTTCCTTATATCACCTCTTGCCTTTAGGTAATTGTGAGTATAAATTCACCAAGACTATCATTAGCACTATAACTTGATACCATTTACAGTCAGCTGTGACTTTGCTGAGCCACTAATTACAGCCTCTTTCCTTTTTTGCCACTGTTGTTCTACTTGTGAAGTAAGGAAGCAAATTTCCCTCCTTCCAAAGGAAGTGAAGGCAAAATCCTAATCATGCCTCTTCTTCTGAAGGATCTCTTTAAATAGGTTATCACTAACAAGTCACAGCTGGAGTTACTGCAAGAACTGAGTGAAGACTGCAGGGCTAATAAAAAGAAATGATTCACGCCTCATTTATGTTCACTTATGTTTTACATTAATAGAAACCAATAATAGGAACCAGTTACCATAAAAGTCATGGACCATAAATAACACAAATGGCAAATAAGTATCATCTAGTACTTTTCACAGCTGGACAAGAGGATTGCTATATTTGAAAGTTGTTAATGGATTTTTACTGGAACTTTACTTTTTAAAGGCACAAACAGCATTCAGATTCCATTGACAACGTCAATAACTATAGTAGTTAGGTATTGTGCAATATTTCTTCTGCACCCCAATTAATTTATTTCTAGATTCACTATGGAACCCCTTCAGAACTTTTAAATGATTGCAAAAGAAATGTAAAAATGGGAGCAAGATGGACATTTTAGTTAATGATATAAAATAATACACATTTATTAAAATTGTTTGGAAAATTTGCATCTAAAAACAATAGGTAAAAAGAGAATTAACTCTGACTTTATCTGACTGTACTGTACAGAATACAAAATGAGAAACATATTACAAAACAAAAGGGGCTTTTGTTTTTTTGTTTTGTTTTTGTAGTTCAAAATCCATCCAATTCTCCTTATGTGACATTTCAGAATAAATAGTACAATTCAGCACAGAAGCAAAGTAGTCATGGAACAGAGTGAGAATTCACAATCCATACAGTAATATTAAAGCTGCATGGATAACACTTGCACTTTTTAAGACATATAACATAACAGAGACATAACTGAAAAAAATCCTGAAATTACATATATTTTTAACAAGCATCTGGCAAAATATTCTTGTACTGAATTCTATTTCTATTAGCCATTTTGATAGTTGCCTGTTGACATTCAAATTACTCATCATAGGTTGACTTTTAGTTGATAATTATGAACATGTTGCTTGTTTAACATTAGCAATGGCATACTGAAAAGGGACCTGACTTAATCCTGAATTTCCCAGTGTTGAAACTATAATCCACGGAGTTGAGTCATTGGGTTATCCAGTCTAATTGGAATATACTGATACGGCCCTCCAAATGTTGAAGTATAAATTTGTTACTACTTTCTCCCTTGTACCTTTTTTAACTGAAAATGCCAAGGGCTGAATCTGAGACCATTATCTCAGAATCCATGGCTAGAGACCAGAAGAGGAAAACATTTCCTACAATTGTTTTCACTGAACGTTGTTGAGATCATTAACTCTAGTACACTGTGGTTTTTATTTTCCCCTGAATCCCATCTATATTAAAAATGAGATTTGGCAAATACTGGAATTCATAATGCCACTTTTGTGGCCTTGACAAACTCAATGAACTACAGAAGAATTCAGAGATAATGAATAATGTTTTGGGAGTGCAGTGAAGTGAAGAAGTATATGGTTCAACAGTAAGAATATTAAGGCAAGAATGTGCCTTTTCTCCTTTCTTATTTAATGTAGAAAGAATGGTTGTCATGATGTATAAAGAATGCTAGTGATGATGTTAGAAATTTCTCTGTTGGGGACATGCTTTCTACATAGTGGATGCTATATTGAGAGCTGAGAATCAAACTGATTTGCAGCAAATGTCTGATAGAATGTATGATTCAGTATGGACGTGAAAATTAATGTATCAAAACCACATGTGTTTGATAATAAAAATGGGTACATAATTTCAAAGTATACAAAATAGTGAAAAACAAGAGAAAGTCTATGAATTAAATATAGTAGTTCTTGCCATACAACAACAATTGGGACCATGTCACTTAGCGATGGCAATCCTGGTTGCCCATTCTAACCACAGGATCATGTGGGTTGTTAAGCAGGAAGAGGCCCAGGCAAGGGGAGGGGGGCATGGAAGCCACAAATGTGCTGCAGCTGGGTGCCAGGGTGAGCAAATGGGGCAATGGGGCTGCAGGTGGGCCAGCAAAGGCCATGGGAAGATTCGAGGGAGCAGATGGGCAGGCTAGCATAAGTCAAGGTAGATGGGGCGAGTGCTTTGGGTGCATAGGCACCATGAAGTGCAGGAGACTGGTGGGATGCTATGGAGTATGAGATGCTTCTATAGATGCTTCTATATTCTATAGCATGGATATCAAACGTGCGGCGTCATGTTGCCATCATGTGACGTTTCATGATGTTTTTCCCCTTCACAGAACTGGTGTGGGTGTGGCCTGCGCATGATGCATCTGGCTCACAGGCAATCAGTTTGATACCCCTGCTCTATAGTGGTGGTTCCTCAGGAGAAAAACCATTGGAAGTGACTTACAGGAGCAACTTGTGACCTTCATTGTCAGCTTCCCATTGGTTTTATTTGTAGAAAACTGGCAGGGTATGTCACAAATGGCGACCATGTGACTGTGGGACACTGCAACCACTGTGACATCAATTTTAGCAGTCCTAGTTGCCATTGTTAATGAGGACCTCACTTTCAACTTCCTGTTGGCTTTTCCATTGCCTTTGCTTGTGGGAACCTGGCAGAATATGTTGGAAGTTATGATCAGATGATTTTAATTTGCTGAAACATCATGACCCAAGTGTCCAGGTTACAATCACATAATTGAGAGGATGCTTCAATGGTCAGAACCCTGAGGACTAGTCATAAGTCCCTCTTATTCAGTGCCATGACACGTTTCAACAGCGACTAAAAGAAGTCATAACCTGAGGCCCACCTGTACAAACATAAAATTATAACTATATCATCGTGGCAATCAAGGGATGTTTAGTTTTATAATTTAACAAAATTTTTGCTGCTTTGAAGGAAACTAAATCACATTGGTTTGACAAGAGTAACTGTACATAAATTTATTGTACTGATTTACTGTAAATAAATCAGAACTGTCTGAGTACTTCAACATATAAGGAAATTACTATATTTTTGATATATGAAATTACTATCACATTAGGAACATATGAGCCAGTAGAAATTAAGTCATTAAGAATTTACATAGATCAAACTCTTTCTATAGAGGCAAAGTAGCAATATGTTCCTAACTGAATTCCAAACAAGAGTTGTGTGCCTTAGATAAATATAATTTTAGTGCTGGATTATGTTGTGCCCTTCTAGCAAAGTAAGTGGATTGTATTGCTGGCAACTAATTTGTATACAATTTAATTTTGATATGCCTTGGATTTGATGAAGTTAAAAAAACCACTAAAATATTTAAATTTGCTCTACTGTCTGATCATTTAACATTCAGGAATGCAGCCTAAGTGACTTGACAAAAATTAGGATCCCAGTTTTACTATAATTGATCTCAAATACTTCCTCAAAACAATATTAGGTATTCAGATGTCATGTTAATTCAACTGATGTTTGCAACACTAGCAATGCATCATCTCCTTAGAGCAGGCCTGTCAAACTGGTGGCCTGCAGGCTGGAAATGTCACGCACAGGCCACACCCATCCATAAAGGAAAAAAATAAATAAATCACAATAAGTCACGATCCTGCCTGTGACATGATCCAGTTTGAAACCGTGCCTTAGAGTAAGATTTCAATGTACTTACTGCTTTATTTCAGAGTATGGCGTCCTAAATTACTAATGTTGGCCATAAGGGAGTTGATATACAAATTGCATCCCTGTCTTATGTCTGGGACAATTGTTTGAGATCAGACTTCTTTAGTATGGTGGCCTAGTGACTTTTGTCTAGTGGTTAAAGCACCAGGCTAGAAACCAGGAGACCTGGAGTTCTAGTCCTGTCTTTGCCATGAAAGCTAGCAGGGTGACCTTGGGCCAATCATTCTCTCTCAGGCAAACTCCTCACAGAGTTGCTGTTGTGGGGAAAATAACAGGAGGCAGGTGTGTGGGATAAGTTTGCTCTCCTGAGTAAGTTGTAAAAATAACAAGGGTGGGATACAAAACAAACAAACATACCCAATTTCCTCCAAAAAGATCTGACTAGCAAGCTACAGCAGTGCATGAGAGACAAATACATAGCTTTGGATCATTTTCCTTAATAAATTTTAACTCATTTCTTTAATTGGGTTGCTTTTTTTAGTTTTAGGACCTATTTGGAGAATAAATCACATTTAGGTCATATTTATGTGGAAATATTAAAAATTCAGAAGAGTTCACAAGTGTTTAAACACCACTATGTAAGACAACAGTTTGAAATTGTGTTTATTTCTGAATTAAAAATCATACTTCAGACAGAACATACCTATCAGCAGTATAAATATTATTTATAGAAACTAAATGCCACTTTCCTTAAGTGAGATCTAAAGATGAGTTAACATTTATTCCTTAAATATTTGAAAGAAATGTAGCTCATACTTTAACACTCTCCTTGAACACTTTTTTGCTATCATAACATACGGTGGCTAATATGGAAAATACACTTAATGTCAAATAACTGCTGTCACAAAATACTAAGCCATAAGCATGGTTAGTAATTATAAATCCCCATTTTAACATCACCCAGCCATTTTCAGAACAGTGCGTTCTGCTGGATTTTCTTTCCCAGCTGTTTCATCAGCTCAGACCAATGTCCTTTCACAGAATTACACCTCTAAACTGTGTTGTCCACGGATTTAGCCGTGTGACTCCCATTAACATCAATAAGTGTCACACAGTTAAATCTACGCACAGCACTTTGAACATTTACTCCACAGCACACATCCCAGGGCACTGAAAGGATTAAAGTATTATACCGCAAATTCCCCCTTCAAGATACCAGAAAATAAACAAAACTCTGCTGCTTTGTTCTAAAAGGCTTTAAGTTTCTTGGTGTCTAGACTAAGGGGGAGAAAAGATTATAAAATAGCCTAAAACAAGAGAAATATCAGATCAACACATTGTATAACAATTTGTGGTTTTACAATGATTGATTATAATCAGGATACTCCATCCACCCTAAGGAATAGCTTAATTGATTTTAATTGATCACTGAATACCGCAACAAGTTTTTAGTGACTTGAGATTTTACACTCCCATTCTAAATAGTGGCATTTTCTTTTTGGCTTTTAAAATACTCATGATTCCTACATAATGTAGACTTAACAAAGTTATACCTTCCAAATGTACGTTCCTGCTGACTTTTTAAATTTCTTAAATTGGTTTTTTTTTATTTGTGGAAAATTTAATAGAGTAAGTTGAGTGAAAAGATTACTTTCTCAGCAAGGTAAATAAATTTACCACTTTTTTTACCTGAGGCTGCAAATAAGGCTAATGGAATATAATGTAAAATGTACTAACAATATGTGGTTTTTTTTAATTATTGAATGGATTTCAGAATGTGAAACATGTTCCATGTGAACACAGAACACATGAGCATCCTAGTCTTATCAGGATAAATTGTTTCCTACATTTTGATATTACTGCTAAGGCCCCCTGCCTTGAACACTATTATAAATGGATTATGGCTATTTTAGTAAGTTCATCAGTTCAAAACAATTGGGGGGTGGGGGAGAAAAATGGGAAATAAACAGGAACAAATTACAAAGTGTTGGGCTTTCCAAATATTCTACTCATTTAATTGTTTCCATGTCTCCGTGATACCATTGCGTTTCCCCCCACCACCCCAAATTTGGAAACCATAGTGGGGAAAAATAAATTTTAAAAAAGCTAGAGGGATAATGATTGAAAACAATCAGGGGAAAATTAGCAAGGGATGCAAGGGACTGGACTCCTCCACAACGAGTCTTCTTAAATTCTAACTACCTCCTATATTAAGACTAAATACAGAAATATAACAAAGTGGTCTTTCTTGATATCCTGACCATTAGAAAAATGCAATTCTGGATGATTAATTACTGAAAGAAGAGAGGACCCCAAAAAAATCAAGATGCAGGAAGATTTGCTCATTCACAATTAGAAGTCTTACAAATGTGACAATCAGTACAATAGAAATTGGGACTGAAGAAAAAGGAATAGAGGAATTCAATGCTGCATCTGATTCTTTATCTGACGATGTTATCTAGTTTGGTAATGAAATATCTGCAAGGAAACAACCGAGCTCAGAGAACACCAAGAATCCCACAATTCAACCCTGAACTACACATATTCTCTTTGATATGTAATTTATTGTTCTTTGGAAGGATCATCCTATAGCAATTTTAGAAAGAAATCAGCTGTGGTTATACCTAAAAGTCATTAAGCATATTACCTGTGGTTTTTGTCTTCGAATTGGAGGAAGAGTTGACATTGTTTGTAAACCAAAGGAATCAGCATAAGTTGGCCATGGAACCTCCATGGCATTTTTCTCAATCTTCTTTTTGTGACTCAAAGGTTTAGCTTTCTTTAACTGCATTTCCCACGGATCAGGTGACTTTTGATAGGGTGAATTATATATGCCTGCAATCTAAAACACAGTATTATTTTGTTGATGTTTATTCAAATTATATCAATGAAATAAATGTAAGTAGTATTTTTTAAAGTGTTTACTCTTGAATCAGAAAAGGACAAAAATATAATGCTTATGCATATAATTGGCTTTTCACATCAACTACAATTCATTTTTTGAACTATTTTTTTTCATAGTTTTCAAAATTCTTTCTGTAGGAAACCATTTCCATTGGACTTTAGACACAAAACTTAAAGCTATAGTGTAGCAAAAAGATAAAAATTACATGCTATTATTACCCTACATGATATATACATGCAGTCCTCAACTTATTACCGAAATGGACCCTGGAATTTCCATCGTAAGTCAAGGCAATCACATAACCAATTTTAAGATATATTTTTTTATGGCAGTTGTTGAGCAAACTCCACAATATATAAGTGAACATGGCAATAATTTTTGTTACTACGTCATTAATTTTGCTTTCTCAGCCAGCTCCATTAATTTCATAATCCATTCTTTGTCAGCCCTGGACCACCAGACGGCCCAGGGCCACCATACAGGCAGGGGAGCAGTGGTGTCCTGCTGAGAGGGAGCCTGGGATACATGCCTACAACCTGGATCGCATTGCTCCTGCATCCTACGACCCGGATTGCGTTGCTTCTGCATCCACGGGGCTGCCGCCTGGTTGGCAGGCCCCAATCCTTACCTAACTGCTCACTCCAGCGGCTGCGGGGCTGCTACCTGACTAGCTCTTTGCAAAACAGCTGATTGTCGGCTCGGGGAAGCAGCTGATGGATGCAGTTAAACTACAGAGCATGGGGAGGAGCAGCTGAATGATGGAACATGGGGAGAAGCGTGATGTGCCAGGATGGGTGGCTAGGGGCTTGGCCAGAGGGGAGGGGTATACACAAGGGAGGTCACAATATACGGTGTGGGTAAACCAACCACTAACTTGGCTGGGGCCCCCAATCCTTACCTGACTGTTGCTCCAGCAGCCGCGGGGCTGCCGCCTGACTACTCCTTGCGAAACAGCTGATCATCGGCTTGGGGAAGCAGCTGATGGACGCAGTTGAACTACGGAGCATGGGGAGGAGCAGCTAAATGACGGAATGGGGGGAGAAGCGCGATAGGTCAGGATGGGTGGCTAGGGGCATGGCCGGAGGGGTGGGGTATACACAAGGGAGGTGGATGACAATATAAGGGGTGGGTAAACTAACCATGGTAGCACAAACTTTGAATCTTTTTGGATGTTCACTTCGTGCCGGGTCCATGTTTCCAGATAAACAATCTAACATTAAATTGTGTTGCTGCTTTTTTTATGGGACACCGGAAGGTGACATTCTTCTGCTTTAGGAGTTCGCATATCTTTCCACCTATGTGCATATGTAAGTCTTGCTATTGTTATCATATATAAGAACTAAGTCACATGTTTCTTCTCATTTTTTGTATCCATCTTGTTTATCCATTCATTAAGCAAACACTACAGCAAATAAGCAAGTCACTGTATTCCAATGGGTGATTTTTTTTCTGGAACCTAGCTAAAAAAGGCTGAAATGAGCATGGGAGGTTTATGTCATAACTATGAATGGTTGCTAAGTGACCAGTTGTAAATCAAGGATTACCCATATTCCTTCACAGAGTTAGAATACATATAGGATCACAGGAAGATGTCTTAAAGGAAGTCAAATTATTTGTCCACCTGGCCCAATATTATCTATTATGATAGCTTTATGCTGTAAAACAGATTCCGCCCATTATTTCTGTATTGTATTCTTTATGATAGGGCGTGATAGAGAGGCTGGAGGAGGAACTGATATGGATTCCTAGCTCCATACCTGCTGTATGATAGCATACATATTAAGTTCATTCAAACTGCTGTTATTACTTCTTCTTACAGGAACTAAGGAAAGCACTGGTATATGTGACTAAAATTAATCAATAATTTTAACTAGAGAAAGAGCTAAGAACTTCTGCACACAAAAGAGGTGTTATATCATAGTTTTATATCTCTTCTGTGATTCAAGAACACTGGTAGTGTAGGGTAAATCATTTCTTCAGACAAGTTTGGTTCTATTGATAATTTTGGCACATAGGAATGCCTGAAAATCTTCCAGCTAATTGACAGGATTCTAAAAAGAACCACTTGGTATAAAGGCTACCCCATATGCATCTGCTTTTAAACCCGGGATTGTAGAGGTCAGCAATAGTAGTCACAATATTTTTTTTAACCTATTTCAGGAGATAAGGAAGGTCTAAATGAGATCTTGTAGTCTGTCATTTTAGTTAAAATTGATAGTATGATTTCATTAACTTAACTAGTGCGTGCTCTACTTCAGATCTTTGATAAAATAGCAGTAATAACTTTTGAATAATAAATACAATCCACAGCATCTTATACACAATACCTCTTTTACTCATGTAATTTAAAATAAAGAACTCAAGAATACTTATATCTGTCTTCAAAGAGTATGTGCTCCTAATAATTGTGTCTGTCATTTCATGGCTTACACACTCTTTAGGTGTCAAAAATAGAATTCTACACTGCATTACAAAAGTGACTATAAAATAATTTATGTACAACTATGATGATTTGGTTATCCTTTTCATAATAATCCATATTGATTAATTTGTCCTTTTACCATTACCAAAACTGAATGTATATTTCTGTGAAATTATTCACAATAACATTGAAGAATCTCTTTTTGGTACTTATCCATTGTTCACATTCCATGTTTGTATGGGTTAGCTAAATCACAGTTTGATTTGTTTGGCTTGGGCTAAGTGCAAAGTCATCAAGCTGGTTTATTCAACAAGCCAGCATTTTCTATGATTTAACATGTAAGTCAGCCTATATGAAGATTAAGTAGGAACAAGGACTGACTCTTAATGGATCACTTTATCTACAAAGCCATTTTGTTTCCTATTCCTATTCTTTCTAATTAAAATTATAGATTTTCTACCCCCTCCCCACCCCCGCCACAATAAAGTCCCAAGTAGCGTGGGGAGAACATGACACATTTTTTTCTGTATCCATGTCTTCCCAAGCATTTCTCACAAGAGCCCCTGTCAAACCTACCTTTCTAGACATCATTTTTAGGAATAATTTTCTGAAGTGACAAACACTATAGGGAAATCTGTGCTAACGGTTAAAAAACCTACAACTGAGTTATTTGCAGTACTGTCATGCTAACTTCCAACTCAATAAGACCAAAGAAATCTCTGGGGAAGACTCTGCTAATAGCTTCTCACTGACCTCCTTGAAGCAGTCTTCTGCTGAACAGTGCACAGTACTGAATATGGCAAATGAGGTGTGAAAGCTCTGTTGGTATTCCCTCCTCACTTAAAAAAATCCTCTATGTTTCTGATTCACTAGAAAAAGAAAAATGGAGCTACACAAACTATTTCTAGTTTTTTGCCCTAGAATTCTCTCTTCACCCATGCATGATCTATAAGCATTATTAATTTTACCAGATCTCGAGCTTATGAGCAAATGTATCATTTGTTATTCAGCCATCCTTAGCATTACATTAATATTTTGAATCATTTTAATGTTTAATTTTGCTTTCTTCATATAATTTTAATCTTGGTAATGAGAATGGCATGCAAATAAAACAGAAAGGATTTGCTGGAAAGAATCAGGTTAAATGTGTAATATTTTCAGTCCTATGGGTTTTTTCCAAACTGAGCAGATAATTTGTAAAATCCATGTTCCTAATTTCCCTTTGATGATAATAAAGAGTTACGATATTTGCTTTGATAGATGGGGATTATTAACATTGCTTAAAAACAGAATACTGTATTAGGAAAGAATATGGGTTTTTGGGCTGATGGTTGCCCAACAAGCAGAAATATACTAGAAGTAGAGTTACCAGTTCTCCAAAGTTCTGCTAATTGGGCAGAGTCTAGAGATCTTTTGAGTATGCAATCAATTGATTCATGGACAAAAATATTTCAACACACATAAATTTTTTTGCTACTGCAAATTCTAACAGGTGCTTAACAACAGCTTTAAAATACATTTTAAAATGCATTCATAGAAACCTTTCTTCCTCAAAACATAGGAGTTACTTAAATGCTTGCAGAATATCAAAGTAGCCAATTCAGACTGAAAGATCATACTTGTGTTATATGTGGAAGGAACTAAGCATTTAAGACTATTTTTATACAGACCTAATCTACTGTAATTAGTTTGGGAGCATAGGACATTAACCTATAAGGTTTAACCATGATGTAGCTTGTTTAACTATGGTTTGCTTATCTAAACTTATCCAAGAAAAGTTTTTTATTTTCCAGCTCATTTTTTTTAAATGAAACGTAATAGTTTGCCTATCATTTATTTGCCTCTAACCATATTATGTATGAATCTAAAAGCTCATCATTTGTTTGTTTCTTTGTGCAAGGTAAGTCACCTACCAGAAAACAAGGATAAGAAGCAAAAACAGATAGCAAAATGAAACTACACTATAGACTAATCTGCTCTTACTGGTATTTTCATTTCCATCTTAGTTTGTTTGACAAGAGCCTGTTCCCAACTTCTTAAGCCTCACAAATTATAAAGCCTAGCTTCTCTTCTCCTATTAGAGGAAAGGGAGATTTAAAGGGATCACAACAGTTATAATAGCATCTCAGCTTGAAGACATGTACAAAACACCACTTCACTCCCTATGGGATACCTTGACTTTTTCATCCCCAGAAATGGAGATAAATGCCTTGCAAAGTGGAGATTTTTTCTTTTGGGAAAAATATCAACTGAAAGTTATTGTCTTGCTCCTTTTTTGTTTTTGTTTTGGTCATTCCAAATCATAACTGCAAGATCCAACAGTGACTGCAGATAGGTATTTTTAGTTGAGATGTCCTTCTCATACATAGACCAATCATTATAGTCCTTAGGATCATAAAATTTACCTACTGTATACAGTATATGTATATGCTACACATACCTAGCTTCCACAATTGTTCTTCGTAAGATTTAACCTCCAGATCCATTATCATATTTATTGTTTTTCTTTGCACCTTTTCTAGAGTCTCAGCATCTTTTTTGTACCATGGTGATCAGAACTATACACAATATTCCAAATGTGGCCTCACTAGTACAGTATAAAGCAGCATTATCACCTTGTGATCTTGATGCTATCCCTCTGCTGATGCAGCCCAGGACTGCTTTTTTTGGCAGCTGCAATACATTTCTGTCTCATGCTTAAGCAGTGGTCCACAAGGACACTTAGATCTTTTTCATAGTTAATACTGTTGAGCTAGGTACCATCCATTTTGTACCTCTGCATTTGGTTTTTCCTACCTAAGTGCAAGAGCTTACTTTTCTCACCAGTGTACTGCATCTTACTGGATAGGATCCAGTGCCCAAATCCTTCTGGATCTTGAGCCTATCTTCCAAATAGCTATTCTCCCAGCTTGATGTCATCTCATCTGCAAGTTTGGTGAGGTTCCTATCCCTTCTAGATCATTTATGAAGAAGTTGAAGACTACTGGGGCCAAAACCCTATGAAACCTTCCATGTAGATTGAGGATTACCTGCTGAGTACAGTTGGTCAGTCAATTGCAAATCCATCTGGTGATGGTTCTGTGTACCCCACATTGTTCTATCCTACCAATAGGTTGTGGTCCACTTTGCCAAATGTCTTGCTGAAGTCTAAGTATATTATGTCAACAGCATTTCACTTCTCCTATAATTTAGTTATTTAAAAAAGGCAATAAGGTTTGTCTAGCATTATCTGTTTTAATAAACCCACGCTGGCTTCTATTAATCACCTTGTTCATTCATAGGTGCTTTGTATATGCTCACAAATCCTCCACTTGATTATCTTTTCCAGGATTTTCCCAGGTATTGATGTCAAGCTGATTAGCCTATAATTCTCTGGATCCATGTATCACATAATAATGTTAAAAAGTTTATGATCTTGTGTGGTTGCATTAGTAGCTGTCCAGGGCCACATGTGACCAGAGGGCTGCAGGTTGGTCACACCTGATCTAGAATAAGTGCAATGTTGCTATGACACAGTTCTAAGTGATATATATATGTGTGTGTGTGTGTGTATATATATATATGTGTGTGTGTGTGTGTGTGTGTGTGTGTATGTATGTGTATATATATATATATATGTATGTATGTGTGTGTATGTGTATGTGTATATATATATATATATGTGTGTGTGCATATATGATGAGGCACGACC
>JANHFL010003191.1:245475-261542 GCA_032468155.1 Oxyrhabdium leporinum | reverse complement strand
GGGAGGGAGGGAGGAAGAATGGATTTTTTTCCTGGGAACTTCAAAAAAGCAATATTGATTTTAAAAAAACATATAAAATTTATCAGAAATATTTACATTGTATAGAAACAATAACTGGGATTTTACAAAACTTAAAATTTCTGTTATAACTAAAACACTCTCATATTTTACTAACTAATACCCTGAGTATAATAGGTATATGCTTTTGGCAGGCATCTTGTCCAACTGTAAGGTAAAGAATAAAGGAGTCCTTGCAAGTTCTACTCCATTAGTCGTAGTTGATTTTAGGGGATGGTACTCATCTATGTTTCTAGGCATTGAGCCTGTGCTTCCCAAAAATGGTTCCGCAGTCATGTGGCCAGCGTGACATCATGCTGCAGCGCAGAGTGTGCAGTGAAAAGCAAAACACTGTTACTTCTCACGGAGTGATACCTATTTATCTATTTGCATTTACATTCTTTCGAACTGCTAGGTTGGCAGGAGGTGAGGCAAATAATGGGAGATCACCCCGTCACACGGCACTTGGATCTCAATCCTAGGCTGTCAGCTTTCCAGCTGACAAGCCCAGCATCTTAACTGCTGAGCCATTGCATCTCTCCAACTCTAAAGAAATTTAAAAGACTGCTGTTCTAAAGATAATAGCAAAACAAAAAAAAAAGTATTCTTCTGGATTCAAGTCAATTAGGATTTGAACCACAACCAAACAATACAATCCAGTACATAATTCCTGTCTATATGCTAATAACAATCACTGTACCTGAGACCTGTGACAAAATTTGATGCTATCAAATTGGACCCAACTCTTAGCAACTATATGGATAAAAACCTTCCATCACAGCAATCCACAACTTTTTCACGTATATTTCATTGATCTTCCATTTACACCTCATGTTCAAAGTATGTGAGTTCTGGCTTGCTGATCATTGCTTTAAAGAAACAATATATTTTTCTTGCAATCCATGGTTCTACTATTGATTTTTTCAAAATCCTTAATTCAAATTCAAATGTTTTTGCTTTCACTTTTATCCCAATATACAGGTTCATAGCCTTACACTACCACTGAGAAAACCATAGCTTTAACTATTCTGATCCTTGTTGTCATAGAAATATCCTTCACCCTTATCTAAATTTGTCACTGCCTTTCTCCCTTGGATTAATCTCCTCTTTACTTCTCTAGCATGCTGTCTATCTTTATCTATTACTGAGTCTCAGAAAACAAAACAATATACCACCTTCACTTCTTCATTGCCAAATGCAAATTCCCTAAGCAGGCTGGTTAATATTCCTTTAGTTTTCTTATTAAATATTAACACACATTTAGCTCCTGAACTGTTCCTTTATAAGTGAAAATCTAGTTTTTCTTTATAAGTGAAAATCTTTATAAGTGAAAATCTAGTTTTTTTAAATCTTTGCTTTCAGTTAGCATATTGTGATCTGCATATTTTCAATTCTTAATGTTTGAATTCCAATTCTGAGTCCACTTGTCACCAGTTAAAATTTTACTATGCTTATATTCATTGTAAAGTTAAACAAATAGGGTAACATTAATATTTATCTCATTCTCTTTCCTATTCTGAACCCTTTTATTTCTCCAAATTCAATCTTTACAGTATCTTCTTTTTCATTGTAATGGCGGGTGGTGCTTAACTATGTTTTACATTTAAAAAAACACCTCTGTATGATATTGATCATATTGAAGAACTGAAGCTAAAAAGCTACCAAAGCCTTTATGACAATGATTGAAAAAATGTCCATACATGACACTTATATAATTTGTTTTATTTAATATATATTCACAATATAAGAAAATAGAAAACCAGATTTGGGGAGGGGAACATAAATGAAAAAGAATAGAGGGATTCAACTGAAATATTTCCTAGAAACGGAAATGCTGAATCAACACTGACCAATGCACTTCATCATAATTATCAGGACATACTATTGCCAAGGGATTTATAAAAATCCCACTCAGCAAATAATTGCCTTGCTGTTAGGAGATAGTCAAGAGTGTTAACACACTGTCACAGACCAGAATTTAGTCAGATATTCAACATTCAATTACTCTTGCTGAGAACAGAAAAAAAGCATGATAGTTTTTCAAACCACTACAATTATGCCTCCACAAGAATTCCACTGAACATTCCTGCTAATCTCCAGCTAGAAAGATAGGTTATAGCTGTACTTCTGATGGGAGATATGATAGAAGAATCATCAAAGATGGGGAAGGCCCTGATGTCAGCAGATCATACCTATCTGACCAGAAGAACAGAAGAAAAGAGACCATCATTCTGCTGGTCTAAGTGATCACTAGTTAAGTGAAAATAAAGGGAAGGGATTTAGGGGCAGCTGAGGCCTAAGTTAGAAGAAACTCCCATGGCAAGCAAGAAAATCATTAACATAGAGATGACCTGTTGTAGAGTTGTATATAAATTTTAATGTAATCTTTTAACTTTACCAATATTCAAATGTAATGATAAACAAAATTAACAGTATGTCTGTATATAAAAATGGAGAGACAACAGATTTTTCCAGCCAAAATCCAAGCAATCTGTTATCTATGGGGAAATTTCACATTTTACATTTGTACTCAAAACCTAAGGACTGATCTAAGATTCTGATTAAATACAACTTGGATATGTAATATTTATATTTAATGAGCTTTTTGTCATGGTTATTACAATCGTATTATCCCAAAAGGGATAAGCAGATCTGTATTCTTAGTTATGCTATTTATAGTATATCTTTTGAGCTGCCTAGAATCTTGGAAAGTTTTATTACTTGTTTACATGTACATGATATCTTTTTAACTCAATCTAAATATGGCTATTAATGTTGATTTTTTCTCCTAAAGAGGAGCATTTTCATACATATGACTATAGACAGTTCTGATGTTCAGTCAATTTTTTCTAGAACCAGTCACAAACAGGGAATGTTTGTTGCTTAAGGCTAAGATCTGCTTGTTTGATTTCTTATGTATAGATATCTTTTGGTACATTTGAAAATTTTTCTTGAACTTAATAATAATTGTATTTATGTAAGGGATATAACGTGACTTTCACTTATCTAGACATAAACTTAGATAAGTCAAATTTGCTTAATAAAAATGTAATCTAAGTTTTATATTTTTATTTAGATATTCAAATACCATGGTGTCTCTATACGTACAAAATTCAGAACTGTGCAAGCCATGGTGTCCCCTGTGACATTCAACGGAAGTGAAAGTTGGACTTTGAAGAAGCAAGATAGCAAGAATATTAACATTTTTGAACTTTGGTATTAGAGAAGATTCCTGAGAATACTTTGGACAATTAAGAAAACAAACAAAAGGATCATCAAATAAATCAACCCTGAGTTCTCATCTGAGCCACAAATAACCAGATTCACATTATCCAACCTTGAAAAGATAAACAGAGATCTAATGCTGGGAAAGGTGGAAGGAAAGATAAGAGGAAAACCAGAAGCAAAATAGATGGCAATTAGTGCTCCATTTGGAGCACTAAGAGAACAGGTTAAGGATAGCCTATCAAGAAGAGAAACTCTATGCATGTGGTCACTAGGAGCTGAAAATGACTTGATAGCACATAATCAATCAAATCATTTTTTTATTTGCTTCCTTTATGACTGCAGATGAAGAGCATTTTCTCAAGAATTCTTCAACTACCGTTTAAATATCCACACTGGAAAATTGCATTTTGCATGCTGGCATTTTCAAGTTAAGGATCTATTCAAGTGACCATGTCCATATTTCAAAACACATTGAGAAAAAGCAGCCTTTAAAATTGTAATCTGCCATTATCTTGAAATAGCATTTCATTTTTTTAGTTTAACATTTCTCCAGTTACTCCATCTATACTTACAGCATTCCCATTTTTCAAAATCCTCCCAATGTTTATATTGAATTTCTTTTCAACATTTTAAAAATAATTTTATAGCATTCCTTCTGATTTCATCCTTGATATCACTGTCTTTCCCACAGAAATCTCTAAAATACTCAATTTCTCCCCAAATTCTTTCATCATTTTCATTTTTCATTTAATTTAATTTAAATTTCAGTCATTCTACTGGAACATCCATATTTAGCTCTCTTTCCCATACAAAACCATTTCCATTTCCATAAAAATTGGCCTGAAAAATTGGCTTCTTTACTCTGCATTTAAAATCTTTGTTGCTTGCTTTGGCTACATTCTCGTTAACAGTCCATTTCATATCATTATATTTTTCTTTCATCCCCAATTTTGCAGTGATCATTCTCATCAATATACATTTTCTCATCTACCAAACTTCCTTTTTACACTTTCCGTCAGTATAACTTCACACACTTTTCTGGCGTTCAGTGACTTAATTCTCTGTACTCAGTTCCATGTAGCTTCCATATCCTCTTTCCTTGCATTTATAGTCTACTTATTTTGTTAGAAGATAAATATATCTTCCAATATTTTTTCATTGAGCTTCGTATTTTCTTTCTTACAATTGTTCTATTTTTACTCTTGTTTAGGCATTTTTCAGTACTTCAAAAATGAGCAATCAACTAAAATTGGATCAACAGTCATTTCCCCAAAGTCTCCCAAAAAAGAGGAAGAGGAAGGAAACAAAACTGGGCAGAGTGTAGATTTTAAGATTTTACCTGATTATATATCCTGTATTGCCATGCAGCATTTTAATATATTTAATATAATATATTGATTACTTTTATTAAGTTATTTAACAGTGGAAAGCAATGTGGGCACATCATTTTTGTTTGCAGTTTTCGAAAGGCTACTTTAACCAATGTAGCTATAATGAACAACTTAGCTGTTTTAAATCCAGAAACAGAGTGAAAATAAACTTGTATAAATATAATTGTTTTATAAATCAAAGTACTAGAAATAGCTCTCATACAGAGTCTAGATGCAAGGACATTACTTAATAAAACATCAGAACTAAAATTCTAACTATTTTTGTACTTGTTCTAATGCTACTACTGCCATTGATAGAAGCATTTGAACCAATATTTTTAATAGATCAAAATTTTTTAAAAGCAGAATTACAACATAAACCTTAACTGAGAAAATTAGGAAAGACGCCTATATAACCCCCAAACGCACAAAAAAGAAAGATTACATTAATTTTTTTACTTTTGTTCATTGAAGTTCTAAAACTGTATATATTTGAAGACACTTCTAAACAAACAGTTGAAAAAAAAGTTTATTAAAAGCTATGCTCATTTATGTTCAGCGAATTAAAACCTTAACTCTAAAGTGTAGTTTACTAATCATAGTGTTTCCTACTGTTTTTATTTTAAAATGGGTTATTTGTTTTCCCATATTTGATTTGTCATAAAAATAAACTTTTTATACAGTCATTACCAAATAAAATAGGAATGGTTTGTGAGGAAAAATGTTTCGTATTTTTGCTAACAAAGTTCCTTTTGTTCCTAATAAAAACAAATAAAGAAAAATATTAAGTAAATTCAGATTATCTTTTTCAAATCCTGTCAAATCAACAGAAATAGGTATATAAAGAGATTTTTTTGTACTGTATGGATGATTTTTCGGTGCAATTATCTTGCACAAGACAACCAGTAGGTGGAGCAGATAACATAATTTATGACTTGGGAAACATTGGCAAAGATTTTATAGCAGGTTTCTTTATAATTACAGGGATCATGAAGAAAGAATTTTCTTCAAACAAAGGAAGGCTTAAATGTGTTAGGTGTTACTTGACTAGTTATTGAAACCACAGATAAACGAAGAACATTGATTAAAAGCTCAATATTTCATAAGTATCAAGTTTTAGAGCTTGTCATTTATTTCTCCAGGCATCATCCTCTTGTAATGTAAGTTTTAATCAAAGTACAATTCTGATTCTATTTTTAACTTCTTTTCATGCTTATTTAATACCAGCTTTAAGCACACTGAAAAAGTAAAGTAAAGGAATATAGAAAATCTGTATACTATAATGGATGCAAATAATTTCATTTTTTTTGAATAATATTTGCATTAACATGCTGTCCACGAGATCATAGTGAATGTGTAATACCTTTCAATTTTGCAAAAATAATTGGGCAGGGGGAGGTTTAAACTTGAAATGCCAGTTCTTAAATAGTATCTCAATGAATACATTATATTTTCAGACACGGTCATGATTTTTTGCATGTTTATTCCCCAAACACCTAACAAATGAAAACTACACTAAATTTGTTTTTGAACTTTTCTTCCAAACCATGTAAACCATATATATTTAATTTCCACATTAACCTTAAGGATTATGATCTTCTGCCCTGAGTCCATTTTTCCATTTTTTCCTACTATTTAGAGGTTATTATATATTCTACTTAAAGTTTTAAAACAACATGACGTGTTTTTTTGCAGGGTGATTATTTTCACAGTACTCTTTCTGGCAGCATATGAATAATTCATTCTTAATAATATTCATGTACTAATTAGTCTTTTCTTCTGTTTCTTCACAAACAAACTTTGATTTCACTAAATTTACAATTAAAATAACTAATTTCTACTAATCAGTTCACTTTCCCATAATTAATTGCCATGCAGCTTATATAAACAAACTCTACCATTACTTATTCATGATTGATGTGACAGAGAAAAAAGAGAGTGAGACAATTTTGGTTAGCATTTGGCATTGTGATAGATCCTTGATTGTAGGAATGACACTTGTTAAGTAGCAAGTGTACATGCTATTATAAAACCCTGCCACTAATTCTCAATAATAAATTTACTTAATAAATATTGAAATAATTGTGCTGCATTTCCTAAATATAAATAGCTGGTACCTACAAAAATTAATTCCCACTGATGAAAAATCAGGATTAAAAAGAGGAACACTTCCCATATCAAACTACTTTTCAGAATTGAAACGTGTTTCTGAGGGAGTAACTAAATTTGTCTGAATACTTTCAACAGCAATAAAGGAGCAATGAAAGTAATTGTGTGGAGCCTAAAAGAGCTCTCCGGAAAGTTTTTAAAAGACACCTTAGCTTTATAATTTAAGTCAAACACCAAAATAAAGGAATGTAATTCTGATCCAAACTTCAGTTCAATTAAAATTTTTTAAAAAACAAATAGCTCTTTGGCTTAATAACTAGCTTTTGACAACTGAGATAACACAACAATAAGCCAGTCAAAATGAGTTTCTAAAGTGAGGTTATGCCCTTCCTGTTGTGTTATCACAGTGGCAGATCAAACTGCTGACTTGGGCTCTTTCTGCCAGCCGTGCTAATGCTGTCTCTATGAAGCTGCTGTCACGCAGCAGTCATGGTACCTGCTCTCGCCTATAGAAATGCACTAAATTGAACTCGAAGTAGTGCCTTTGTGATATCTTTTCAACAAGTCATGTCCCATTCAGCCTGCTAGTTTATCTTTGTCAAGCTAGGGGTCCCAGTGGTTTGCATGAGCTGTCAGGGACAGGTACACCAACCTGCTGAGTGCTAAGGAGGTAATGCATCTTTCGAGCTAGGTAATCCTTTTTCTTTTTTTCCCTTTCAAGAGCTTTTTTCACCTCTTCTTTCTCCTTCATCTCTGCAAACTCTTCTAGTTCTTTCCTGCATCAAAACAATTTCGCATATTACTTGTTTTTGAAAAATAGATGATTATAAAAATAAAAAACCACCCCTTTTTCATAGCCTTTCTCTCCCAGTGATGATTTGCTGATTCTGTTTATTGAAGTCATCAACTTCAGAACCTGCTAAGTCAATTTAGCAATACAGACCTCGTACTGTTAGAACAAAAGCAGGACAGCCGCATTCTATCAGTGTGCTGTAATGACTGACCTTTCTGTGTGATTCAGCTACTTGCATGTTTTAGATGTTTAGCAAATGGAAGACTGGAGTGTCACAGATAATACAGACATGAATATTTTTTATCCAGATTAAAAAAAAGTTTCCTCAGAAACTACCGGTAGATATAAAGATTCTGATTTCACTAATTCTGAAATATAAACTAATGTTCTAATTTTGGGGAAGAACTAAGAAAAAGAAATAAAATATTCTATGTAATGTTGGAACATGAAGGAATCATACAGTACTGGCATGTTTTTGGAAGGGTAAGCAGCATAACAACAGAGTACACTGATCTTAAAATGAAATAATTTAGAGGAGTGTGCAACATATATGTAGTAATAGTTACAGGCAATTGTTTTAGGTCTTGCAAGCAAGGAAATATCTGTCTCCTATTATTTAATAAACCTCTGTCCACTTTTCTGTGGTAGAAAAAAAGAAATAGAAGAAAGATAGAATATAATTCTATGGGAATCTGACATTATAGCTAGTTTATAAATGAAGAAAAATTCAAATAGCAGGACTGAGAAAGATCTTTTCCAGGGACATTGTAAAACTGCTTCTTGATCAGATGAATTCATGGTCTAGTTCAGTAAAAATACAGTCAAAGGACATCTTGCGGATTCTCTTTACCACTTTACTCATTAACTCTTTTCTATTTTGTATTAAAATATTGTACAGAATATTTATAGAAACATTGAAGTGTCTTGAAGATTAAATGTGAATACTACTATTGGTAAGACTGTATAATGGCATGTCCCGCCCCGCACACATATAGCTGTACACATACATATCAAAGTAATAGTTTAATTAACATTTGTTGGTAGTGGTATTAAGAAAGAGCTAATTTAAATTAACCTTGTATGTGAAAGACATAAATTTTGTTCAGTGAAGTATGTAGATTTAATAAATGTTAATTAAGTACGTTATGACCTTTTTCTGGGCATCTTACATAAAATGCAGTATTAAAAATAATTCACTTCCTGTAGGGTAAATATTTATAATACTTCAACATATTCCAAATCAATTAAAAACAGCAGATGCAATCCATATTCCATAGAACTTAATAACAGAGTCCCTATTATTATTAATAGGTATCTGTCTATGTCTAGTATATTTTAATATACTAGCTTCAATATACCACTTAATATAGAGCTCTCAGAGTTGAAGAAGCTTATTGGATGAGAAGCAAAACATCTTCAAAGAAAAACCAGAAAGTCCAGTTGCCTCTTGAAAAAGCACTTTTGAAACAGATTTTTTTCTAAGCATATATTAAAGATATCATCACACTTATCATTGATCTGTGATCTCTGAATGTCCCAATCACTTTTTATGTACTTTCTCAATACATTCCCACTTATCAGATCATTATTTAAATAATCAGAATTATTTTCCTCCTTATATATTAGCTTGCATTACATTACATTAATTCAGAATATTGCAGAATCCTTCCCAAATCTTATCTCTGGTTCTTCATTATCATAATTCACTAGAACATGAAACTAGCACTGAAGTATAGATTCCAACTTTCATATCCATCCAAAATCTAGATGATATCAATTCATACTTTCTGACCTTAGCATCTAGACTTTTTTCTTTTTCCTTTCCCTGTATGTATTCAACTTCACTCCACAATCAGACTACTTTCATTCAATTTTATACATTTTCCCCCTTGACTTGCTTCACAACATATCTATTTCTCATTTTTCATTAATTAATTCATAGTGTTTACCATTTACTTTTTTTTACATTCCAAGTTGCAATGTTCTAGGAGTCATGGTCATCCCAAATGGGCTCACATATATTGATTGCTTTGCTCATCATGACATAGGTCAATTAAGCCATAGCACACATTATTTCTAATAAAATTGATGATAGGAATATATTATCAGCCTTAACAGGACCAATAATATAGACAGTATTCCCCACTAATTATAAGGATAGCGCTAGTCAGTGATAGCATAGTTTGACCAATACATTATAAGCACAACAAAAGCTTGGGTTTACCTCAAGCATTCTAATATTATTCTATGCAAGCTAGGATATCTAATCGAGAAAATTAACATAGTGCCCAACTTGAAGGTAAGGTATATTGCCCAACTTGAAGGTAATGGAGAAAATTGTGAAATAAGGCAAAAAGAATAAACATGGATAATATCATCTTATTTTTTAAAAAGTTCTGAAGAATTAAAGCTTTTAATTAAATTAGAGGTACAAGATTGAACATTTCTTTAAGATGTTGAACCCACAAATAATACTGCATCAGACTGCAAATTTCTTATGTTCTGTTGATAAGGAAGAGACCGAATGGGGTACAGTTAGCTAGAAGGAAATACAAGATTGAGAGGGCCTTGGATAAGGTAGACTCACTATAGTACTTTGATAGAATACTTATTCTCACCGGGACCTGTAGAAACTTCACAGCTAACTACACACTAATGGAAGGAGGTAGGATTATTCAAACAAATATTGAAACGTGTGTGAATAAACTCTGTCTAGCCAAGAACTGGAGCATATGCAGCATGCTGCCATTCTAAATATTTCAACTGCTATGATGAGATATATTTATGTCAAGATCGCAAGGTTGGGAAAAATTCTATCAAAGGTATATAACACTCTCTAAAAATCTACATGCTGTTGTGTCTTTTTTTAAATTAAATATTAACCTATGGTGCATAGTATATGAACACATGCTAAGAAATCTTGCACATTTTTCCGCTAAATGTTCAAGGTAAAAGTAAAACAAACAGAAATGAATTAAAGATAGAAGATATATTATTCTGTTTTGATCTCAGGAATTTTTTTTGTTCCTGCTTACTGCTAAAGGTTCCTTATACAATATTTCATACAAGGTTACTTATGAAACATACTGACATTTAAAAATCACCATGCTTTGCTTTTGCAGCAGTGTAATTTTTTTTCAACATAAGATTAAATTGCAAAATAAATGAATTACTTAGAGTGGCATGGCCCCCATTTTACCACACTTCTCTTGAAAATTGCTTATTAATATGAAAAAGAAGTTGGAAAATAGCCTGTTTTACTTTAGGAATAGTCTTCCGAGGTCTTAGTGCCTGAAGACCTGGAGTTCCTGCACATTTTAGATTGTGTTGGCAAGTGGGTACACTGACCTTTCTGACCTGCATCTCAAGGCTATTATTAATCGCTAAGTAACCTGGTAAAGCCAAACAAATTTGTTTCCATTGAAAGGATCTCTATCTGTGTCTGAGAATTTGTGCCGTACCAAATCAACCTCATTAACTGTGTCCACTTTTGACAAAGAACTAGGAGTTGGAGAGACTGGTGACCTTTCTTTGTCCTTAAAGAGCACAGCTCAGCCCTAAAATGTGAATAAAATGAGCACTTTTGCAACAATATTATTAAACATAAAACATTCCTGGGTTTTTAAACAATTATACCTGTCAACATTGGTGCACGTATCTCTTATTTAGTAATTATCATTTTTTATTGCTGATTAGTCTTGGAAACCGCAATCACTTTGAGTAGCTAATAAAAAGAATATAAAGGTATAGTTGTACATATTTCATGGACACACTATTTTTGTATTATGCTATTCTTCCTAGATTTTCCAAATCCTCTTTGTTAACTGTGTAAACTTACACTATCCCAAAAGAAGTGCTTAATAACACAAAAGAAAAAAAAATGTTAAGTATAACTAACTTAACTCTAACTCTGATTATATATGAGAATTGAAGGCTTTTCTTCAAATGTGGAATATGGACATTTCTTATAACGTATCCAATAGTTTTCTGCTTAGAAAATGGATGATAATCTACAAGTCCATTCTCTTTATATTGATTTTAATGTTTTAAATATATAGCATAGGAAAAAGAACAATATATATGTTCCCACATGGACACACATACAACATACAAAACATTAAACTGTTCTAAAGTATCATGAACTCTTAATCACAATGTCTCAATGATAAATTATTTTAAAAAAACATATGTTATTCCTCTACCCTACCTCACCCCAGAACAATATAAAGCTTGAATTCTGCCAAGGCAATCTACTAAATGATAGTTTTTACTTTTGGATATCATTAGAAAGTACACATCCAAATTATTTTATTTATTTAGGTAATTTATATGGATGTATATGGGCAACATATAAATAAACAACAACAAAGTCCATAGTAAAAAGCCCATATCAGAAACCCAAATTTCTCTGACAGGAATTTCAATCAATATGGGCCCAATGCCCAAAGAAAGAACCAAATTTTAGTGTCTTTCTGAAAACTAGCAGGATGAGGGCTAGCCATGTATCGATGGGGAAAAGGGGTATCATTCTAGAGAGCAGATGATGCAATGAAAATGGCTCACTTACTGTGCCCTATCAGTAACATTGCTCCAAGAAAGAGACCCAAAGCACATCCGTCTTGCTAAAGCATGTGAAGAAAACAAGTACTGTTAGGGTAAATTAGCAGAACTAAAATCTGTAAATATAAATTTACTACATCATCATTCCTCGGTCTGGTTCCTCCAGATGCACTGGACTTCATTTCTTTTTATCTCCTAGCTATAGAAGCTAATGGTCATATTAACTGCAGAGGAAAGGAAATAAACAACTGGTTGAGAAACAAAGTAGTATATAGATTTAGTTACAGAATGGACATGACGCCAGAATAGATAATACAGAAATGTGAGGGATTCTCTTTTTCTATAAGGATTCTAGACAATAGTGATTTTATATAATTTCTATGCTGTTCAGATCAAAAAGAGTCTGGGAGTCTTGGAATAATTTAAAGGACATAGAGTCATAAAACTGAAAATTGCAATAAAAGCATAAAATATACAACTACAGCAAGGGCTGGGCTGCTGGGGGTTTGCAGGGGTTCGGGCAGACCCTTAGTGAAGAGTCTGTGGGGTTCACTGAACTCCCAAATCCCACTCTTGGCTGGACCCGTCCACACTGCCCCTCCCCTCCCAGGAGTCTCCACTCAGCCCGTTTTGAATGCAGGTAAGTGCAGGGCCCACGTGGAGGCTCAGGGAGGGTGAAAAACGGGCTTCCCAGAAGTTCAGGAAGGCTGGAAACAGGCCCAACAGCCTCCGGAGCCCAGGGAGGCATTTTTCACTCTTCCTAGAGGCTCGAGCAAAGCCTCCAGAGCCCGGGGAAGGCGAAAACACCTTCCCCCCACCGTGGTCCAGGAAGCTGACTCGGCCATGTCCACCATGGCCATGCCCACCCAGCAACCAGGCAGAAAACCTGTTGCTGAAATGTTTTAAGCCCACCCCTGACTACAGCCAACATATTAATAGCCAGATTTAAGAATTAAGATACAAAAGCGTAATGGAAGAAAATCATTTCAAATTTCTTCCTAAATTCTAACAAGGAAGAGATTATCTTTCTTTTAGGGATGGGGAAAACTGTTCCATAGAATTGTGACAGGAACAAAAAAAACACATTTCTGAGTGTTCACCCCTTTAGCTTCACCTCATAGCATGTCCCTTTGCAGGTATTCTAATCTTGACCCAGAACTTAGCATTTCTTTTCTAAGGAACATTGACCAAAGGAAGCTAAAGTAAGAGTTCAGAGATTTTAAAAGACAGACCCAGAAAAAGATGCCATCCATTTCAGCTGCTGTAACAATAGGACCCAAGCAGCACCTTGTGTAACATTTTCTGTCACACACCAAATCCTTAGAAGAAAGGCAAGAGTGTTCTTGTTTGTAATTTATGGATCCCAACATCTGGCATCCCATCTGTTTTAGCAGAAATATTTCTAGGATGTGTATTAGCTGTATTGTTTCAAAGAATCACCAACTGGAACATCATTGCTATTAGATAGGTTCTAGTGGTATCCTTCTGATTAGAAGGACTTTCTTCTGACCGTGCCTCAGTAACAACAGCCAGCCAATCAAACAGTCTGAAGTCAGACCATGACTCAAAAGTAGCCGAACAAACAACATCCACACTAATTTGCATCACATAAAAAGGCATTTAAAGACCAGTGCTCTGACAGACAAGCATAATTCAAAGCACACTGATGATGTCTCCTCGAATGGTGATGAAACATTTGTAACCAAATTGTGAAGCTCAGAGCTCAGACCAACAGTCTAACTACCAATCCAAGCTACTTATATTCAAAAACATTTCAGAAGGGCTTTCTATTCCAGATTTAATACAAGGTCCTGCTCAAATCCATGTTTGCCACTATGTGCTGTTTCTGAACAGCAATTTCTCCAGGTGCAATTCAAGGTGCTGGTTATTACCTTATAGCCCAAAATGGCATGGGAGAAGTTAACAGTTTGGTATTACCTGAGGGTATCTGTGTATTCCACCATATCAAATAGGATGGATGCGTATCAGGTCCCTTCCCTTAAATGTTGCAATCTAGTGGGGCCTGGAAAACATGGCTCCTCTGTGGCTGACCTTGTTGTATGGAACCTTTTTACTAGAAATCTGGCAGGCCCCCACTCTCTTGGTCTTTCTAAAGCCTTGAACAGTTGGCTTTTCTTATAAGTGTTAAGGTAGCATGGAATCCAATAGGACAGCATGAGGATATATGGGAGAGTGTTGCCCTGGAATGCCATGATTTTTTATTGTGTTTTCATTATTTTTTATATTGATGGTTTGGAGGCTTCTGTTTATACTGTTTTGTGTACAACCCATTTGTTGTGGTTGTTACAATATGGAGGCTATTAAAGTCTAAATAAATAAGGTCTAATACTTTTAAAAAAAAAACATCTAAATTACTGGCCATCATATGTGAAATCAGAAGTTTATCTATGAATTTAATAAAGCATTTTTACTGAAGATGAATCTGTCTCCATTAGTTTCAATAGATAGGTCTCGACATCTGACATCAAGAACATGATTACCTGAAGTGCTCCTCATGAAATATTCCCTAAACTCTTGAACTTTTGTTTTCTTTCAATCTGCTTTTCTACCTGAATAAATATTATTTTTCTGCTTAGCTTTTGTTCTGCAAACAAAATAATTTCTGGGTATTTACACTCTATATACAACACACATTTCCTATCCATCTCAAAAAATAGTGGATTGTGACAGTTCAATTATCCTGACAATTACTTAGGAAAATCTATAGCAGATTAATCTGATCTATTATAGAGCTAGACTAGATGGGATTAAATTGCAAGGTTGGCCATTATTTACTAAATAGCAGCTAGGCATAAAGGTGAATTAAAAACATTCTCTCTGTCTGCATATGCATGTATCTCTCATATGGGCTCGATCTTAAACCATCCATATATTGGGGCAAAAATCTGCTATGGGGAAAGAGAATATAGGAACCAAAACGCAGTAAACCAGGAATTCTCCAAGTTTGTAGTACCATGAACTTCTAAAATGATAAATGAATGTGTTGGCTGTTCCTACTCTAAAGGTTCCTGGAGGCCTAAAGTCCATATTAATCCCCTGGTTTTTCAATAATGGCTTTAAAAAGCAATACCAGCACCACATATTTAATCTTATTTATAATGTCAGTTTTGCAAATAATTTTAAGCCCACATACTTAACTTCTATGAAAATGGATGTTTATTAAACTTATATCCTCTTTTTATTAGTATATCAGTGTATTAAATCACCTAGGAGTTAGATAGAATTAATACATAAAAAGAAATGCATTATTAAGGTGATCCATTTTCTTCAATATTATGTGTATTTTATATAAACACACGCACATACACACATACCCCACCCCACTTTGAGTTTCCTTCAGGCCTACTACAAAATCTGCCAAATTATTGTGTAAACCACTTCCTCCACTCCTACTCATATTTATCACCTCCCTGCAATGTTCCCTCTAACTTCTGATAAGCTGCATGACGAGGAAAAAATGTTTTGTGCAGGTTTGCCAAACCAAGCATAAATTTGTATGCCACAATACAAGAGTAAATTACATATGCGTGCAATACTGACATGTCAAAATATTAAGTATTTCTTAAAGTATGGAAACTAGAAAATATAATAGCATGTCCCATACATGCTTGAAAGTTTTGCCTTCAAGTCGTTGCGGATTCCTGGCAATTGCCCTCTGCACTTTCTTTGGCAGAATTTTTTAGAAGTGACTTGGGAGTTCTTTTTTTCCCAGCTACTCCAAAGTCACTCAGTGGCTTTCTGACCAAAGCAGGACTAACACTTAGTATCTCTTGATTTTTAGTCTGACACCTTAACTACCATACCAAACTGGCTTCACATAAATATGCTAATAGTTTACAATATAAACTCAGTAATCACTGATAACTTCAAGCAATATTTGGTAACTGTTTTTCCTTTTCTTTCCTTCCTTCCTTCTTTGCCACCCCCCC